>JBBPBX010021456.1:30628-42363 GCA_038048925.1 Garcialebias charrua
GTCACCAGAGGAGGCCTCCTTTGCTGCTTGGGCTCAGATTATTAAGAGCAAATGCACCAAGTCTGGCCTTTTTTGTTGTTGTTGTTGCTGGCAGGCTGTGAGGTTACATAACATCCATCCGACTGTACGACGACCTCTCTGTGACCTTACTGGACCACGTTCTGGGACAGGCGCCTCCACCGTCAACTTACGTTACTGAGAAGGTGCGGCGGCCTCCTGCATTTTCTGCTGAAGTCTGAAACACGCTCATGTTTCTGTGCACGCAATGTGTGCATGCAAGGCCTGAATCTGCACGTGCATGTGTCGGCCTGTTGTTTGTGCTGACCAGAGAACATCTCCTGACTGCACTCGCCTCAGGGTGTTTCTGGTTTATGAAAAGTTGGGGGAGTGTGTGTGTGTGGACACAAACCTCCAGATCCAGTCTTCCAGCAACAAAATGGCACATTCAAATCACCCCCAAGACAGAGAAGAAACTATGTCTGTCACTGCTGTTTAACAAATCGTCAGAAGCTTTAAATCCAGCTGAACGGAGGACAGTTACTGGAAAGAAAGGAAAAAAGTGAGAGAAATAAAGGAGAGGAATCAAAGTAGGCTATGACATGCACAAAGCATTCCTGGATGCATGAGGCGACTGGAGCGCGGCTCTCTGCCCTCTGCCGGTGTGCTGGGAGAAGCAGTGAAGGGATGCTGCTGCCTCCATCAGCTCAGGGAACGCTGTGTCCACGAACGGGTCTGGAATACTGATGCCACGGTGCAGAGGTGCAGAAGCTGCAGTCTGAAAGACCCCGGAGAAGAGCTCCGACTCTGCGTCGTCTGCAGAGACACGCTCTGAGAAGGACCTCTGACTCAACAGCTTCTGTGCACTCTGTAAAACTGACAGATTTTTTTTTTTTACTTAAATAAATAAATATCCAAACCTCATAATTAAGATGTACTACCAGAGGGAAAGAAGGAAAAATTACTTTTGCATACTTATACAGTAGCTTGATTTCTTGGCATTAAAATATACCAAGTATACCATTATCTAAATTTATACAGGTAGTCCTCGACTTACGATGGCCTCGACTTACGACGTTTCGCGGTTACGAATGCCCTCCCATTGAAAAGCATTATTCGAGTTACGCGGTTTATGCGCCTTTACACCAAAAAATACGGTACCGAAACTCACCAGAGGACAGCGGAAATTTACAGGAAGTTTACAGGAGGGAGGGGGGAGAGGTAGCTTGACGCAGTCAGTGGAAAGTTACTACAGAGACCTTCTGTTTGGACAGGCAGACCGGAGCAGAGGTAACTCTGAGCTCTGGTACAGGAGTTAACATGCTAACAGACCTTGCTGTAAACAGTCTGGACCGCGTGAACTACAGGCAGCCTCAGATGTTGGAGGGACACTGAGCTAACATGCTAACAGGCGGAGGAACGGCTTCGCAGCCTCAGATGTTGGAGGGACACAGAGTTAACATGCTAACAGGCAGAGGAACAGCTTCACCAGCTCCCAGTAGGTTATTTTTCCCCTTCATTATGCTTGGCTCCAAATGTATGGAGCTAACATGCTAACAGGACTGTAAACAGTCGGGACAGCGCAAACTACAGGCAGCCTCAGATGTTGGAGGGACACCAAGCTAACATGCTAACAGGCGGAGGAACAGCTTCACCAGCATAGGTCATTAACTCTTTTTCCCTTCATTATGGCTCCGAATGTATGTGTTTTTTGATAATTATGTAGGGTACTGTGTTAGGATAGGCTAAGTGCTTGGGAAAATACAGTACTGTATGTATGAGGTGCCGTTTGGACGTATTGTCCGACTTACGTCGATTTTCGAGTTACAAACGGGCGTAGGAACGGAACTCGTACGTAAGTCGGGGACCACCTGTATTTGGAAAAAGTGAAGAAAATTTTGGACCACCTTCAAAAACTCTAAGATGAAGTAAATTTCAACACATACACTCAAAAAAAAAAAATATTGGATTTACTTAAAAATGTTGTGTCAAGTGGTTCCACGTAACGTTTTCAAGTAAATGTTGATTAACAAGTTTTCATAGGATATACTCATTAGTTTTAAGTATATTATACAAGAAATACTTGCGTTACTTAAACTTAATGTGGTCATTTTACTTGTATGTACAAAACCTATGTTCAACTTATGTGATATAGTTAAGTTCAGTGAACTAAATGAATACACATTAAAACAATACAGGATTATTGAGTAAGAATAACTTAATATTGTTAATTTATTTTTATGTATGAAAAATACATTAAATTAAAGTGATATAGTTAAGTTCAGTGAACTAAATGAATTCACATTAATGCAACACAAGATTGCTGGGTAAGATTAACTTGATTTGATAGTTATTCCTAATTTAGTTTAGTTTGTCAAATTAAAATCATGGTGAAAATTTTAAATGAACTGTTAACTGAGGGGCGGGGAAAATCACAACTTTTCAAAACAGCACTTTATTAAGAACTACTAATAAAATCAGTGAGTTTTACAAAAATACTGAAAACCATAAAAATCCTTTAAACATAAAACATCAAATTAAACATACTGGTAAAATTAAGTGCCACATTTTTTTAATGTTCAAAAAAACTTTTCATGACACTTGGCTCCAACCTTGGCAAGGGCTATGCCTCTTGGACACATGCTTTAGTTCAAATAACAGCAGAATGTAAATTACCATCAAAACACCATGCTTTAACACTAAAACACCTCAAAACATCATGCCACTTCTGCTGTAAAGATCAATTTTAAAACCTTAAACTTTCAGGTAAAAATAGTAATGATAAAAAAACTTTTCTTAATAATAAAAAAAAAAAAGACAGCCCAAACATCTGTTCACAGTAAACACGATAAAAACATTTCAGAATGATGAATAGTCCCCAGATCGCAACACTGTAATAGGTATAGAAATATGCATTATTCCAGCAGTTTTTTTTTTGAGTACGTACTTGGATTTTGTTTGAAAGTCTGTGTGTTTCAAGTTCATAAGGATCTTTTGAATGAACTCACACGTATAGAGTCTGTTGCGTAGCTCAGGTTCAGGTCGTAGATGATCCCAAACAGCAAGGCACAAGCAATGGCAACATCTTTGAGTTCATTAATCACCTCCACACCTTCCACTATGATGCCCACATCTTCTGGCGGCTGATCAACATCTGCACCTGGGTGTTTGTTGACGTAAAGGCCGATGACCGTCTGATCCAAAGCTGCCTGGGTTTCATCAGGGGTCTCACTCTAAAAACAGACAAAAAATAAACCAGATCTTTTATGAACACCTCTCCTCACTAAAATAAATGATTCGCATGAAACTTTACCATTTATATTTTCTTCTTTGTAAATTGACTGCAGTAGAAAACTAAGCAAGTTAACATCTTGATGCATGCAAGCAAGTTAAATAAACAAATTTTTAAAATTATTAGGAGAAAGTTAAATATTAATTCAGCAATATGTTCAACTTCAAAATAAAAATATCCCCTTTAAAACAATTGATGACACTTACTGCATAATCCTTCACTAGCTTTTCAGGGTCTTCATTGAGATACACTGCTAGTGCTTGGAGGCTGCAAAATCTCTTTGTTGCAATGGAGTCATTCTGCAAAACACAACAGGAAATGCTTGCTGAAGATGGGAGACTGCAACGAAGTCAAGAGTCAGTGCAATCTGCAGTGAAGGGAAACCCCTTGATAAACTTCTACTAAATAGCTTCTATAATATTACAGTATTATGTAATATAATGGAGGCGGCTGTGGCTGAGTGGTTAGAGCAGTCGTCCCTCATGAGTGAGTGAGAGTGAGAGAGAGTGAGTGAGAGTAAGTGAGTGAGAGAGTGAGTGAGTGAAAGAGTGAGTGAGAGAGTGAGTGAGAGAGATAGGGTGAGTGAGTGAGATTGTGAGAGAGAGAGTGTGTGAGTGTGAGAGTGAGTGAGAGTGAGTGAAAGTGAGTGAGAAAGTGAGTGAGTGAGTGTGTGAGAGGGACTGAGTGTAAGAGAGTGGTTGAGAGTGAGTGAGTGTGTGAGAGTAAGAGAGTGGTTGAGAGAGTGGTTGAGAGTGTGTGAGAGTGAGTAAGAGAGTGAGTGAGACAGAGAGTGAGTGAGTGAGAGTGAGTGAGAGTGAGTGAGAGTGAGTGAGATAGTGAGTCAGAGTGAGGGAGTGAGTGTGAGTGAGGGAGTGAGAGAGATAGTGAGTGTGAGTGAGTGTATGAGAGTGAGTGAGTGAGTGTGAGAGAGTGAGTGTATGCAAGTGAGTGAGAGAGTGAGTGCGTGAGAGTGTGTGAGAGAGTGAGAGTGAGAGAGGGTGAGTGAGTGAGAGTGAGAGAGTGAGTGAGAGAGTGAGAGTGAGAGTGATACAGTGAGTGAGAGATTGATACACTGATTGAGTGAGAGAGTGAGAGTGTGTGAGTGAGTGAGTGTATGAGTATGAGTGAGAGAGAGTGAGAGAGTGAGTAAGAGAGTGGTTGAGAGTGAGTGTGTGAGAGTGAGAGAGTGAGTAAAAGAGTGGTTGAGAGAGTGTGTGAGAGTGAGTGTGTGAGAGTGAGTAAGAGTAAGAGAGTGGTTGAGAGTGAGTGAGTGTGTGAGAGTGAGAGTAAGAAAGTGGTTGAGAGAGTGAGTGAGTGTGTGAGAGTGAGTAAGAGAGTGAGTGATACTGAGAGAGTGAGTGAGAGAGTGAGAGTGGGTGAGTGAGAGTGAGTGAGAGATTGATACACTGATTGAGTGAGAGAGTGAGAGTGTGTGAGTGAGTGAGTGTATGAGTATGAGTGAGAGAGAGTGAGTAAGAGAGTGGTTGAGAGTGAGTGTGTGAGAGTGAGAGAGTGAGTAAAAGAGTGGTTGAGAGAGTGTGTGAGAGTGAGTGTGTGAGAGTGAGTAAGAGTAAGAGAGTGGTTGAGAGTGAGTGAGTGTGTGAGAGTGAGAGTAAGAAAGTGGTTGAGAGAGTGAGTGAGTGTGTGAGAGTGAGTAAGAGAGTGAGTGATACTGAGAGAGTGAGTGAGAGTGAGTAAGAGTGAAAGTGTGTGAGAGTGAATGAGAGTGAGAGTGAGTGAGATAGTGAGTCAGAGTGAGTTAGAGTGTGTGAGAGTGAGTAATAGTGAGATAGTGAGTCACTCACTATCTCACTCACTCTCACACACACTATCTCACTCAGTGAGAGTGAGATAGTGAGTGAGAGTGAGAGAGTGAGTGATAGAGTGAGAGAGAGTGTGAGAGTGAGTGAGAGAGAGTGTGAGTGAGAGAGGGTGAGTGAGTGAGAGTGAGTGAATGAAAGAGTGAGTGAGAAAGTGAGAGTGTGAGTGGGTGAGAGTGAGTGAGTAAGAGAGTGATAGTGTGTGTGTGAGTGAGTGAGAGTGTGTGAGTAAGAGTGAGAGAGAGTGTGAGAGTGAGTGTGTGAGAGTGAGTGAGAGTAAGAAAGTGGTTGAGAGTGAGTGAGTGAGTGTGTGAGTGGTTGAGAGAGTGAGTGAGAGTGTGTGAGAGTGAGTAAGAGAGTGAGTGCGACAGAGAGTGAGTGAGATAGTGAGTCAGAGTGAGGGTGAGTGAGAGAGTGAGTGAGAGATTGAGAGAGTGAGTGTGTGAGAGTGAGTGAGAGAGAGAGGGTGAGTGAGTGAGATTGTGAGAGAGAGAGTGTGTGAGAGTGAGTGAGATAGTGAGTCAGAGTGAGGGTGAGTGAGAGAGAGAGTGAGTGAGTGAGAGAGAGTGAGAGAGAGAGAGAGAGTGAGTGAGTGAGAGAGAGAGGGTGAGTGAGTGAGATTGTGAGAGAGAGAGTGTGTGAGAGTGAGTGAGATAGTGAGTCAGAGTGAGGGTGAGTGAGAGAGAGAGTGAGTGTGTGAGAGTGAGAGAGAGAGAGAGGGGGTGAGTGAGTGAGAGTGTGAGAGAGAGTGTGTGAGAGTGAGTGAGATAGTGAGTGAGAGATTGATACAGTGAGTGAGTGAGAGAGTTAGATAGTGAGTGAGAGTGAGTGAGATAGTGAGTGAGAGAGTGATACAGTGAGTGAGAGTGAGTGAGAGTGATACAGTGAGTGAGAGATTGATACACTGATTGAGTGAGAGTGAGAGTGTGTGAGTGAGTGAGTGTATGAGTATGAGTGAGAGAGAGTGAGAGAGTGAGTAAGAGAGTGGTTGAGAGTGAGTGTGTGAGAGTGAGAGAGTGAGTAAAAGAGTGGTTGAGAGAGTGAGTGAGTGTGTGAGAGTGAGTAAGAGAGTGAGTGATACTGAGAGAGTGAGTGAGAGTGAGTAAGAGTGAAAGTGTGTGAGAGTGAATGAGAGTGAGAGTGAGTGAGATAGTGAGTCAGAGTGAGTTAGAGTGTGTGAGAGTGAGTAATAGTGAGATAGTGAGTCAGAGTGAGTTAGAGTGTGTGAGAGTGAGTAATAGTGAGATAGTGAGTCACTCACTATCTCACTCACTCTCACACACTCTAACTCACTCAGTGAGAGTGAGATAGTGAGTGAGAGTGAGTAAGAGTGAAAGTGTGTGAGAGTGAATGAGAGTGAGAGTGAGTGAGATAGTGAGTCAGAGTGAGTTAGAGTGTGTGAGAGTGAGTAATAGTGAGATAGTGAGTCACTCACTATCTCACTCACTCTCACACACACTATCTCACTCAGTGAGAGTGAGATAGTGAGTGAGAGTAAGAGAGTGAGTGATAGAGTGAGAGAGAGTGTGAGAGTGAGTGAGAGAGAGTGTGAGTGAGAGAGGGTGAGTGAGTGAGAGTGAGTGAATGAAAGAGTGAGTGAGAAAGTGAGTGTGAGTGGGTGAGAGTGAGTGAGTGAGTGTGTGAGAGAGTGAGAGTGTGTGTGTGAGTGAGTGAGAGTGTGTGAGTAAGAGTGAGAGAGAGTGTGAGAGTGAATGTGTGAGAGTGAGTGAGTGAGTGTGTGAGAGTGGTTGAGAGAGTGAGTGAGTGAGTGTGTGAGAGAGTGAGTGTGTGAGAGTGGTTGAGAGAGTGTGAGAGTGAGTGTGTGAGAGTGAGTGAGTGAGTGTGTGAGAGTGGTTGAGAGAGATGAGTGAGAGTGGTTGAGAGAGTGAGTGAGTGTGTGAGAGTGAGTGAGAGTGTGTGAGAGTGAGTAAGAGAGTGAGTGAGACTGAGAGAGTGAGTGAGATAGTGAGTGTGTGAGAGTGAGTGAGAGAGTGAGTGAGATTGTGAGAGAGAGAATGTGTGAGAGTGAGTGAGATAGTGAGTGAGAGAGTGTGAGTGAGAATGTGAGTGAGAGAGAGTGAGAGTGTGTGAGTGAGATAGTGAGTGAGAGAATGTGAGTGAGAGAATGTGAGTGAGAGAGTGATACAGTGAGTGAGTGAGCGAGTCAGAGAGAGTGAGTGAGATAGTGAGTGAGAGTGAGATAGTGAGTGAGAGCGAGAGAGTGAGTGATAGAGTGATACAGTGAGAGAGTGATACAGTGAGTGAGTGAGCGAGTCAGAGAGAGTGAGTGAGATAGTGAGTGAGAGTGAGATAGTGAGTGAGAGCGAGAGAGTGAGTGATAGAGTGATACCGTGAGAGAGTGATTCAGAGTGAGAGTGAGCGTGAGTGTGTGAGAGTGAGTGAGTGAGAGAGGGTGAGTGAGAGTGAGAGTGTGAGTGAGAGAGAGTGAGAGTGTGTGAGTGAGATAGTGAGTGAGAGAATGTGAGTGAGAGAGTGATACAGTGAGTGAGTGTGAGACAGTGAGAGTTAAGATAGTGAGTGAGAGAGTGAGTGTGAGAGAGTGATACAGTGAGAGAGTGATACAGTGAGAGAGTGATACAGTGAGAGAGTGATACAGTGAGAGAGTGATACAGTGAGTGAGAGTGTGTGAGAGTGAGTGAGATAGAGTGCGAGAAAAAAAAAAAATAATAATCTGCTGCTGTTATGTTGGTGCATGTACACAACTGATTGTTAAATGTAGCTGAAATAACACATTTTTCTACATGTTACTTAGCATGTGACCTGATTAAATGACTATGAAGAGCATTGAATGTTTTAAATACACAAGGGCAATCAGAATATATGCATGGGTATGGGCGTCTGCTGCCAAAATTACCATGTGTACCTGTAGAGTTTTAGTAGACTGACTCTTGTCGGTGTAGTTGTACCACAGCTTTTACAAGACCACGTTCAAATCTGTTGGAAAAAGAAAGTGAGATCAGTGTAAAAATATAGAAGATGTATGGAGCTTATCTGGTGACACAGAATAAAGTATGGCCATGAGATCAATCAATCTATCTATCTTTATTTATAGAGCCCTTTTCAGCAGCCAGAAGGTGCACAAAGTGCTGAACAATACAGAAATAAAACAAACAATAAAAAATAACAATAAAAAACAGCCAGTTAAAAATGAAAAACAAGACATAATAAGACTTTGCATGTAAACTGGCTGCTTCCGCTGCTCGAAACGCTTTTGGTGGGTAGCCGGCATGAGGAGCTGTATTCAGCTCAGACTGAAGAAGTCTTTCGCATGAAAGAAGAAATATTCATACATTTTTTTGTTTTTTGAATGTCCAGAGGACCACACCACTTTTTATATGTTTCTACCTGGATCATTGAGCATGCATTGGGATATCTATATTTTTCTTCATCATTTTATGTATTTGTGCTCATTGTGGTTTTGTTTCTTGATTATTTTTTCTTGTATACTGATTATTTTTAGCTTTGATTTAAAGTTTAACTTTGATTTAAAGCTTTAATTTAATTTAAAGTGTAATTTTTGTTTTGTGATTTGTACGTCTGTGGGTTGTTGAACCAAAGACTCTTCTTTCAACATATTTGAGGGAAATATTCCTGAAAATAATTTTGTCTTTTTATGATTTTTCACCTGAGTTAACTTTAATTAACATATTATTTAATAAAGTCAAAGTGAAAACAGGATTTTATGATAAAGACGACACTGTTTATTTATTTTTAACCTTCACTAATGAAATAACTTATTCTTATACATAAAAAAATATTTTTAAAATAAAGTTTCAAACCTCCATCTTGGACTAAGGTCCTCCCGCCTGCCAGGGCTTGGAATCCGGCCTTTATGAGCATGCGAGGCCAGGGCTCGGGGTCCGGTCTCGTGTGCTTTGTGGGTCGGCAGCTCTATCGGTAGCGCTATCGAAATCACAACTTTACAGAACACACAAATACATACATCATAACGTGGATTTGATAATCCATCACTTCACTGGTTTGACTTTTCCACAGCTTGGTTAAAAACCAATGCAAACATGTAGAGTTAGCAAAACATAAGTTAGAGTAACCGAGTTCCTCTAATAATTTATATCAGCCTCCCAACAGTCAAATAATATATGTAAAATACTCTTAACAGTAATTGCTATATGAAGTGGCAATGAAAAGATGTATACATACCTTGATTTAAAAGGATGGATGTAGATGATAACAGAAGAATGTCTCAGACTCTCACATAAAATGGACGACTCTTCATGTGCTACAGGAGAATCACTTCCTGTATATACGGTGTCCAGTAAGGGACAAACTACTTCAGTGTTTTCCGTTTTACTTAACAGAGTTGAGTTGAAGAAAATTAACATTATCATTTAACATTTAAATTAACATTTCTATTTTCAAACAACACAACAAAGTTAAGTTGATCCAAATAATTCAAGGTTTTTGAGTAATTTAAACATAATACTATATTGTATAGCCAACAATAGGGCCATTTCTGTTTTTTGAGTGTGGCACTTACGCCAAATTTACACTACATGCGTTCCGGCTCCGCCCCGCTCCGGTCCGACCTCCGCAGCAAATACGCACCCATCATAATCAATGACAGAATTTACACTGGCTCCGCACGGCGGCGGCGAGCTGCGGAGAGCGGACGGCAGTCCGTCAAAATTAGAAATATTTCTATTTCTGCCGGACGCCGGAGCTGTGCCGGAGTCAACTTTTGAAGATTACGTCGCACCAACAGGAAAAGGAACGAGCACAACTTCCGTATTTACAAAATAAAATCACCACGGGCGGACTAATCCTAGCTCTATACGGATTTATTTGTACAAAAATGCTGTCAAACTATCATTTATGACTACGCCTACAAACGCAATACAAGAAATAAATAAATAAAGTATTTTATTCTGAAATGTAATACATCACTTCCTGTTGCTCAAACCATGTCCTGTCGCTCATTTACGAGAGAAGATCAAGGCAGCAGTCTCTACTGTTGTTCTCCTTCTTCCACCGAATGAATTGTTTTGTTCTGACTTACTTATTTATCACTTGATTTATCGCGCGATCTCGCAATTCCCGCGCATGCGTCTCGGAGCGGCGCATCCAGGCGGACCGGACCGGAGCGGAGGTAGTGGAAACTGGACTTTGAGACGCTCAGCTGCGACCTGCGGAGCGGGGCGGAGCCGGACCACATGTAGTGTAAATTTGGCGTTACTGTTCAATGGTGTGAATGACAATTTTTTAATTAAAGATCTACAGGTACTGTATACTGTATTTATAAATTATTAGTAAACAGTCTACATTCAATACAATAAGACGAATGGACAATTTGTCTTTCTTTCATTTTTAATTTAAATTACTTGAACACACTATTTAATACTGTTGATTCTCAAAGCTTTTTACATTTAATTGAAAATTACTTAGCTGATTTCGTAATGTAATATTTTCTGTTCTTAATGACTGCAGTTCAAACTGAACCTGACTTTCAGAAACGGGTGTATATTCTGTACAGTCATTTTCACCCTCTTTGCTGCTGCTGCTGAACCGTGCACACTGGAACTGTTTACTCCACTTCAGGTTGGACGAAGTTCCTCATTGGTGTAGCCAAAACCTCAGGTTCAGAGACTGCACCGAGTTCTAGGACAGCCTGCGCACACTGGAGATGTTCCTTTGAGCGAACTCTTTCTTTCACTCGTCTGTACCTATAATTAAGATAAACATAAATGTTTATTATATTTATATATATATATATATGTATATATACATATATATATATATATATATATATATATATATATATATATATAAATGTTTGCGTCTAGGTAATAAGACAACTTTTCTGCTGAAAAGAAATCACATTACTACAGCAGACATTTTTACAAGTTAAAAATTACATATTTATAAATATTCAAATATCAAAGTAATGATACGTTTTTAATTAATATTACAATTATTAAAAGTGACATTAATTTGTATACCTGTTCATCTTAGACTCCGATCTTTGATGTTCCTTAGCTGCCTTTGTGAGTCTGAGCACCAGTCAACTTCAATGTAGCCCAGTCTGGGTTTGACCTGTCGTACATGTGTGCAGCCGTCCTGAACAGCATAAAAAAATTAACAGAAGCAATTATTCAAATGTTGGAAGTTATACCCAAAACATTACTTTTTAATGTAATATTTTCTGAACAGACACATTCCCAATGCTTTATTCACACATGAAAACAAAAGGGAACCAAAATCAAAACAATGACAATGTCGCAGTGTTCAAATATTATCTATTTGAAATATAATGTGTATGTATACATACACAGTGTACGTATATACAGTACATACAGCATTATATACTGTGTACTCTCAGCTCTGCATGTACATACTGTGAACTCTCAGTTACTGCCACATCAAATTTTAGCTCAAAAACTGTAAAACTGTCAGTGATACAAACATTTTTGTTTCCAATATATTCAGGTAGCGATAGGGGCCATCTTAAATTGAGTTATCCTAAAGCTTATCAGTTGTAAATGTCCGTCCAGTGATTAGTTTCAGAAAGTTTCATATAAATCTGTCCCTGCTGAAACCCATCTGTTCTCTCTGGCGTTTCATACTGTGTGAGCTGACTTTGTGTACAT
>JBBPBX010021457.1:0-42363 GCA_038048925.1 Garcialebias charrua
GTCTCCAATCTCCCTCAGGTTTCCTCTTCTACACAGAATGTAGTCGACCTGTGTACTCCTTCCTCCACTCTTATAGGTCACTCTATGCTCCTCCCTCTTTTGGAAATAGGTATTGACTATAGCCATTTCCATTCTCTTGGTAAAATCCACCACCATCTGTCCTTCCTGGTTTCTTTCCTTGACACCAAACCTACCCATCACTTCCTCATCCTCTGTTTCCTTCACCAACATGTCCATTCAGGTCTGCTCCAATCACCACTCTTTCCTCCCTGGGAATACTCTCTATCACTTCATCCAGATCTTTCTCCTCCCCATCACATCCAACCTGTGGAGCATAACCACTGACGATGTTTAGCATCAGACCTTCTACTTCTACCTTCAGACACATCACCCTATCTGACACTCTCTTCACCCCTACTCCATTTCTCTTTCTATCCACACCATGGTAAAACAGTTTGAACCCTGCTCCAATACTGCGAGCCTTGCTGCCCTTCCACTTGGTCTCTTGGACACATAAAACATCTACCTTCCTTCTCTGCATCATGTCAGCCAGCTCTCTACCTTTGTCTGTCATTGTCCCCACATTTAGAGTTGCAACCCTCAGTCCTACATTCTTCACTTTCCTCTTCTCCTCTGTCTCCTGACACATTTCCCTCCTCGGGGTCTTCCACTAACAGTAGCACAATTTCCGCCGGCACCCTGTTTGTCAACAGCACCGGTGGCGGACGTTGTTAACCCGGGCCTCGACCGATCCAGGTATACTGTACTTTCATTTTGATGAACTCACATTATGGTTTTGGCAAAAGTGTTTTACATCGGATGCCATTCCTGACACAACCCTCACCATTTACCCGGGCTTGGGACCAGAACCAGAGATACACTGGCTTGTGCTCCCTAGTGGCTGGTTTTGTTGCCTTCAATGTCTGCTCAGTGAAATATCTGTTGTTAGTTTATAAACTTCTTCATTAAAAAAGATCAAATATAGATCAACAGTTGATTGTTAACTAGCTGTGTTATGTAGTTTTATGTACAGATTAAAGTTAGTTTGATAAAATCTCTAATTTAGTCTGGTCTCTCAAAACGTCTGCAAACAACAAAATGAGCATCGACCAGGAGTTTCAAATATTAATAGTTTGAATAAAATTGGCAAATCTGAAGGATTATTGCAGGTTTGTTTTATTTTCTTACCAGCACCTTGTAGTTACGTCGTTAGTCGTTCCCCTTTGATGCTTTTGACGCCACTCTCGAAAGATGAACTAACAGAAAAGTAAAGTAGAAGAACTTGGAGCATCCCAGTGCCTTTTTCTGTCATCACATTTTATTTTGAAAGGATTATTAAGTGGAAACTGTGGTCCTGGGTGAGCGCTGCTTCACTGTCAGAATAAGTGCACGACCTCATGCTGATCCACTGGCTCGGTAAAAACAGCAGCCTATAAAGGCTCCAGTATAGCTCTGCGTTGGGCCGAAAGCCGCTCTACGCGCGCGTGCTGCGTGCAGGTAGTTCACCCCTATAGCTCAGCGTGAGGCTCCAGCATTTTCGCTCCAAATTCTTGACATAATTTGAGCAGCAGCAGGGCGGAGCGTTTACCTACGGGGCAAATTGAGGTCGCTGATTGGTCATTTGCTGACACGCCTACTGAATTGATTGACAGGTCGGGTGGGGGAAAAAAAGGCACGGGCTGCGCAGCGGTTTTCTGTGTTTATATGTTAATAAAAAGTTCTAAAAAATAAAATAAAAACAGGGAGCGCTGGTCCAGCACACCAGGAAATATTTAGAACCTCCCGCAGCCACGTTGGACATGAGTTTAGTTCGCTCGTGACAAATTCATTCATTTCCTCCTCATCAAGGAGGAAGCGATCACTTGACTTTTGGCAAAAAAAAACAAAAGAAAAGTCCAGATCAGGGATGAAGAAGGGGAATTTAATACATTTGTGTCTCATACAAAACAGTCGGACACCGGGCAGTTTATTGTGAGACAACGCGCACGCGTAAGCGGTCGTAAAATTTGAGCTTGGCGTGTTCACACCCGCGTTCAAAGGCTTGTGCTACGGCGTTCGCACGGCATCGAGCGGCGTTCGGCCCAACGCTGAGCTATACTGGGGGCTTAAACATCTTCAGCTAGCAGTGTTAGCAGCTAGTAGGGTTAGCAGCTAGCAGAGTTAACAGCTAGCAGGGTTAATAGCTAGCAGGGTTAGCAGCTAGCAGGGTTAGCAGCTAGCAGGGTTAACAGCTAGCAGGGTTAGCAGCTAGCAGAGTTAACAGCTAGCAGAGTTAACATCTAGCAGGGTTAGCAGCTAGCAGAGTTAACAGCTAGCAGGGTTAGCAGCTAGCAGAGTTAACAGCTAGCAGAGTTAACAGCTAGCAGGGTTAACAGCTAGCAGGGTTAGCAGCTAGCAAAGTTAGCATCTATCAGGGTTAGCATCTAGCAAGGTTAGCAGCTAGCAGAGTTAACAGCTAGCAGGGTTAGCAGCTAGCAGGGTTAGCAGGTAGCAGAGTTAACAGTTAGCAGGGTTAGCAGCTAGCAGCGTTACCAGCTAGCAGGGTTAGCAGCTAGCAGAGTTAACAGCTAGCAGAGTTAACAGCTAGCAGAGTTAACAACTAGCACGGTTAGCAGCTAGCAGGGTTAACAGCTAGCAGGGTTAGCAGCTAGAAGTTTTAGCATCTAGCAGGGTTAGCAGCTAGCAGAGTTAACAGCTAGCAGAGTTAACAGCTAGCAGGGTTAGCAGCTAGCAGAGTTAACAGCTAGCAGACTTAACAGCTAGCAGGGTTAGCAGCTAGCAGGGTTAGCAGCTAGCAGAGTTAACAGCTAGCAGAGTTAACAGCTAGCAGGGTTAGCAGCTAGCAGAGTTAACAGCTAGCAGGGTTAGCAGCTAGCAGGGTTAACAGCTAGCAGGGTTAGCAGCTAGCAGGGTTAGCTTCAGCATGTCTCTGAACCTGAATCTGCTGTTTAGAGCTACAGCTCCAAGAAGAAGAATTATTAAATTATCACTGACAAATGTAAAAGGTTAAATCTACGTAGAATGAACCGATGCTCTGAAATATTGCAACAATTTCCAAATCTGTCCTGCAGCCAATCAACAAAATATTTAAAATTTAAAACAGTTCAAAAGTTCCTGTCCACGTCCTCTTTATATTTTATTACAAATTAAAGTTTTTATGTGCAAACTCAATAAAACATGTTTTATCTTGTGCACATGTTACCTTTAGACTTTGGACTACCAGACACACATTTACCAGTCAAACATTGGACAAACTTTTACTGCACATATAATTAATCTAGACATTTACACTATAGATGTTGACTGCACATATAATTACCAGCAGACGTTTAGCAGATAGTTATTTCTTCCTGTGGTCATTTGAAGGTTTCGGTCCGGCCTTTTTCACCTTTGATTCAAGTTAAGTGTGGTGCAAAATCTCCAGTTTTGATTTATTTATTTATTTATTTATGTTTTAATTTTTGTTTTTGATTGAGTTAGGAAAAATTGTTTAGATCCATTTTGAATCAAGTCTTGCATGAAAACAGAAACGATGACAGATTTCTTGTGACTGCTGAATCTGATCGGCACTTGAACCTCACCGCCTTCCAAAATTAATGTTTTTCTAAATTGTTCCACAGAACTAAATCACATTAGATTTTCTGTTACTACGCATCAATCATTTTTATTTGTGGTATTTGTTCATTCTTTATAAGACTCGGCTGATTCAGAGTTTTCTGGGCTAAGATGTTTTACAGTATGTCTTGATGTTTCTGGATTATTTTAAAATGGGTTTTTATTCTAAATTGTGTTTTAAACGATCAAAGTCGTTTATTAACTTTTAAAAGGACAAACTGGATTTATAAATCTTTGAATTTTAAAGTTATTCTTTGTTTAAAAGAATAAAATACGGTAAATTGAAATTTTCTGTCAAGATTTTATGAAAGTATTTATTTAATAAACAACTCGGCCATCTATATTTAAAGAAACAGCAAATAATGAGACAATTTTTGTTATATTTTTCTTTCCTTTATATTTTTCATTGATTTCTTTTTATTGTACTTTTCCTTATTCTCTATCATTTTATTTATTATAACTTTTATCATTTCTTTTTTTTTCATTTTCCAGTTTTATTTAGTTTTTATGCCTTGATTTTGTGCCCCATCTGTTTATAGAGTATATATTTCTATATTCTTGTTTCAATTTATTCTTCTTTTGTGTGTTTCCCATTATTATTATATAGCTAAGGTCGTTCCTCTTTTTAAAAATGGTGATAAATGTGTATTCAACAATTATAGACCTATATCCTTGTTACCACAGTTTTCAAAAATTCTTGAAAAACTATTTGTAAACAGACTAGACCAATTTATAGATAAACAAAATATTCTAAGCAGCAGTCAGTATGGGTTTAGATCAAAAAACTCTACATCAATGGCTCTCATGGAATTAATGGAACAAATAACTACTGCTGTCGATCAAAAACAACACTGTATCAGTATCTTTGTTGATTTAAAAAAAGCATTCGATACTATTGATCACACCATTCTCCTTGAAAAACTGAACAAATATGGTATTAGAGGACCAGCATTACAGTGGGTATCTAGCTACTTAAAAAATAGGAAACAATTTGTACAAATAAATGATGTAAGATCTGACCTCTGTAATATCACATGTGGAGTTCCCCAAGGCTCTGTACTTGGACCAAAGCTTTTTATTTTATATGTGAATGACTTGGTAAATGTGTCAGGACTCCTTAAATGTGTACTTTTCGCTGATGATACCACTTTTTTCTGTTCAGGTGAAGATATAGAACAAATGTTAGAATTGATAAAGACAGAATTTGTCAAGATACAAACTTGGTTTAAAATAAATAAATTATCATTAAATCTAGAGAAAACTAATTACATGATATTCGGTAATAAAAAGAAAACTGTTGATGTTCCACTCAAAATTGAGGATGTTGAGATTTGTAGAGTGAGTGAGGTGAAGTTTTTGGGTGTTATCATTGATGACAAACTGACATGGAAACAACACATAAATTCTGTAAGAATAAAAATAGCTAAATCGATAGCAGTACTGTACAAAGTCAGAGACCTATTGAATGATAAAGCTCTGTATTTGTTGTATAACACAATCATTGTTCCACACTTAATCTATTGTATTGATGTTTGGGGGAAAGCGTGTAAAACAATCACAAAGCCTATTTTTGTATTACAGAAAAGAGCTGTAAGAATTATCACTAGAAAGCATTACCGTCATCCATCAAGTACATTATTTTATCAACTAAAATTATTGAAGTTCCATGATTTGGTAGACTATAATATTTTATCAGTTATGTATAGAGCTCAAAATAATGCATTACCTTTAAATATCCAAATGCACTTTGTTAAAAGACAAAGTTGTTATAATCTTAAGGGAACAGAGTTGTTTGTAAAACCACAATTCAGAACCAGTTTGAAGGGACGTTCTACCTCAATCCAGGGAATTAGATTATGGAATGGCTTGGAGAATGTAGTTAAAAATGCCAAGTCAATGTTTACATTTAAAAAAATGATCAAAACAAATGTGTTAAAAAAATATATGTGAAATAACGTAATGTGTATTGTATTAGTTAGAAAATTAGAAAGAGTTAGTCATTTTGTACTGTTGGTTGAAGAATATTATTGTTTAACCTGATTGTTGGAAAAAGTTGGTTGAAGATTATTATTGTTTACATGGTTTGACTACTGTTGTTTAATCTGATTGTTGGAGATAAGGGGCAGATATAATAAGATTTATTCTTCTTTCTGCTACCTTTCATTTTTTTTACATTTTGTACACTATCATTATGAGATTGTCTTGTATTGTTTCTTTTGTAAAAAAAATGAACAAATTTAATAAACATAAACATAAACATTATTTAATTTCTCATTAACGTCTTTTGTTGTTTTTCTCTCCCTTGACTTTTTGTCTCCTCGTGTTTTATTCCTTACTCTTGACCTTTCCTTGTTTCCTTTCCTTCCTTCCTAGTTGCCGTGGCGCTGAGGAACCAGAAGGTGAAGATATTGAATGGGGTCGGGCAGACCACCCAGGTTGCCGGCAACGTTTCCATCCCCTCGCTTGGTGAATTCACCGTCTGCTTCGAAGTGGAGCGCGTCGGCTACAGTCAGGTCCGAACAACGTTTTTAATTTCTTACTTTCTGATTTTTTTAATTTTTTTTAATTTTTATATTCGGAGGAGGAAACGTGTCGCTGCGACTATCGGCCTCCAGAATCAACGATGAACTTGTTGGAGTGTCCAATCATTTATAGATGAACCGACGCGTTGTAGCTCATGTTCAGTCAAAGTCATGAAAGAATTCAGGGAATCTGAAAGAGTTTTCAGGATCAGGACTGAGATGTTTGTTGGAACAGAGTCCAGACCGTTGTCAGCAACAAGTCCAGTTTTGTGATTGCCATGGGCCTGGATCAGGGTTCTGGAACAGTTTGGTCTTGGATCAGGTGATGGTCTGACTTTGGACCAGGGTTATGTGGTCTGAACTCAGTCTGGGGTTCTGGATTGGTCTAGGCTTGGAACTGGGTTCTGCTTCAAGGACCACGTCTTTGAGTGCTTTCACTGAGCAGATGTAAAACCACGTTCTGCTCAGATGCCAAAGGCTGAAGGAGGAATGGGTTGTGGTCGGACCGCAGCCCTGACCCGCTTCGAGCCCGTCCTGTTGGACACCTTCAAATGTGCTTACAGGAAGACGGGGACAGACTAACACCTGGAACTCCTCTTCAGACCGTGGGAACAGCTGGACCTGCTGTTACCGGAGTGTGTTTGCAGCCTGGACGATCGGACGTTACAACGAAGGTTTCCGTCCGTAGAAATCAGGGGCGTCAAACGTCCGGCCCGCGGGCCGAAACCGGCCCGCCAGGGGGTTTAGTCCGCCTGAGGATAAATCTGAATTATTTTTTAAAAAGAATAGACGTTATTTTCTTAAAAATCTGCAGTTCCTATGTTGTCCGCTAGAGGTGCTGTGTTTTAGTCAGTTCCTTTGTTGTCCTACTAAAACACAGCACCTCTAGGACCCAGAGGCGCTGTGTTTTAGGCCCTGTACACACGTAGCCTGGTGTTTGAAAAACAAATATCTGCGCAAAAAAAACCTCTCCGTACATACATGTTTGGATATTTAAAATGTTCGTCTACATGTCCCCGTCTATTTTCACCACAGAGCGTTGTAAAGAATATGCCGAACCCATAGGTGGCAGTGTAGTGCAGTCACAACCCTTCAAAGCAACAACTTCTTGTTATTGTTTCTTTTTTTTGTGTGTGTGTGTGGACAGATCGTGAGGTTGAACTACTATTAAATACCATGTTGGAGTACAAAGTTAATAAAACGCAGGAAAATGTCGACTGGGAATCATGTCAGAGCAGGTATGTTGACATTTTAGCACTTTTTTTAGAGCATTATGTGACGTCAGCGCCGCTCCAGCTGCCGCAGAAATACGCAAATCTCCAGTTCTGAAAGTCTACACGCAAACCCGAAAGCGGAGAATTCTCAAATCTCCACTTTGGTCGGAGTTTTTTAATTATTTGTTTATAGTTACATCAACCGGAGTTCACGTGTGGATGAAAGGCCACACCGCACGATAAACTGTTCGGTTTTACTGATATCCGGCTACATGTGTACAGGGCCTTAGAATGGAAGACGCAGATAGCAAGCGGAGACCCTGTTCATTTTCCCTGTCTCCCAGATGTGTGCGCAGCAAGCGTTCATCCTGATGTGAAACAGCACAAAGACAAGATTTCAGGGTTGCTGAGGGAGTTTGAGAAACTATTTCAGGTCTTTAGTGAACTCGAGACAGAATTCACAGTTTTTCTTTCACCACTCACCATCAGAGCTTCTGATGTGCTGTTGACATGTTGAAATCATTGATTTGCAGTGTGATGTAGAATTGAAGGACAAATTTGCCTCTGTGGGCTTGGACACATTTTACAAGTATCTCTTACCACGTTATCCTAAACTGACAGCACTGGCTGCAAAAATGTCCATGTTTGGGACTACAGTACCTACTGTTGTGAGCAAGTTTTCTCACTAATTAACATTAATAAAACAAAGCTACGCTCAAAGCTCAATTTATGTGTTCACAATTGCTTCCTAGATGTGGAAAATGGATTTTAAATTCATTCATTTCTAAATTTTGATGGGTTTGATGTATTTTTAACATGCAGGGAAGTGTTTCTACCAAAAAACTGTTTGTTGACTAAATGTTTTAAAACTTGTGCAATCACTGTGGTCAGTTTTTTTTATGTGTAATGCACTTAAATAAATGTTAAACTGAGTAAAAGTGTAAAAGGACAATTAATTTAATGTAAATATTTTTATAATTTATTTCTTCTTTGCACTAATGCAAAGAAAAAATGGACTTACTGTTCGTTCTATGTAATTTTGGAATGAGTTTACTGGTCTGGCCCCCTTGAGATCAGATTAAGCTGTATGTGGTCCCAGATCAAAATGAGTTTGACAGCCCTGGTATAAATGTTGGTAACATTTAACCGACTCGTCTTGTTGTTGACTGGTTTCCTGTCTGGTTGTTGACTGGTTTCCTGCCTGGTTGTTGACTGGTTTCCTGTGTGTTTGTTGACTGGTTTCCTGTCTGTTTGTTGACTGGTTTCCTGCTGGTTGTTGACTGGTTTCCTGTGTGTTTGTTGACTGGTTTCCTGTGTGTTTGTTGACTGGTTTCCTGTGTGGTTGTTGACTGGTTTCCTGTGTGTTTGTTGACTGGTTTCCTGTCTGGTTGTTGACTGGTTTCCTGTCTGGTTGTTGACTGGTTTCCTGTGTGTTTGTTGACTGGTTTCCTGTGTGTTTGTTGACTGGTTTCCTGTGTGTTTGTTGACTGGTTTCCTGTGTGGTTGTTGACTGGTTTCCTGTGTGTTTGTTGACTGGTTTCCTGTGTGTTTGTTGACTGGTTTCCTGTGTGTTTGTTGACTGGTTTCCTGTGTGTTTGTTGACTGGTTTCCTGTGTGTTTGTTGACTGGTTTCCTGTGTGTTTGTTGACTGGTTTCCTGTGTGTTTGTTGACTGGTTTCCTGTGTGGTTGTTGACTGGTTTCCTGTCTGGTTGTTGACTGGTTTCCTGTGTGTTTGTTGACTGGTTTCCTGTGTGTTTGTTGACTGGTTTCCTGTGTGTTTGTTGACTGGTTTCCTGTGTGTTTGTTGACTGGTTTCCTGTGTGGTTGTTGACTGGTTTCCTGTGTGTTTGTTGACTGGTTTCCTGTGTGTTTGTTGACTGGTTTCCTGTGTGTTTGTTGACTGGTTTCCTGTGTGTTTGTTGACTGGTTTCCTGTGTGTTTGTTGACTGGTTTCCTGTGTGTTTGTTGACTGGTTTCCTGTGTGTTTGTTGACTGGTTTCCTGTGTGTTTGTTGACTGGTTTCCTGTGTGGTTGTTGACTGGTTTCCTGTGTGTTTGTTGACTGGTTTCCTGTGTGTTTGTTGACTGGTTTCCTGTCTGGTTGTTGACTGGTTTCCTGTGTGTTTGTTGACTGGTTTCCTGTGTGTTTGTTGACTGGTTTCCTGTGTGTTTGTTGACTGGTTTCCTGTCTGGTTGTTGACTGGTTTCCTGTCTGGTTGTTGACTGGTTTCCTGTGTGTTTGTTGACTGGTTTCCTGTGTGTTTGTTGACTGGTTTCCTGTGTGGTTGTTGACTGGTTTCCTGTGTGGTTGTTGACTGGTTTCCTGTGTGTTTGTTGACTGGTTTCCTGTCTGGTTGTTGACTGGTTTCCTGTGTGGTTGTTGACTGGTTTCCTGTGTGTTTGTTGACTGGTTTCCTGTGTGTTTGTTGACTGGTTTCCTGTGTGGTTGTTGACTGGTTTCCTGTGTGTTTGTTGACTGGTTTCCTGTGTGGTTGTTGACTGGTTTCCTGTGTGGTTGTTGACTGGTTTCCTGTGTGTTTGTTGACTGGTTTCCTGTCTGGTTGTTGACTGGTTTCCTGTGTGGTTTGTTGACTGGTTTCCTGTGTGGTTGTTGACTGGTTTCCTGTGTGTTTGTTGACTGGTTTCCTGTGTGTTTGTTGACTGGTTTCCTGTGTGTTTGTTGACTGGTTTCCTGTGTGTTTGTTGACTGGTTTCCTGCCTGGTTGTTGACTGGTTTCCTGTGTGTTTTGCTTCCTGGACAGAGGGAGTGGCTCTTCACCTACTACGACAGCAGCAACAACGCGGTGCTGAGTTTGGGCTTCAGTCAGTCCGACATGAAGATGGTCGTTGGGGGCGTGGTCTGCTCGGTTGACTCCATCATCTCTGCTGCAGACTTCACGTCCTCCATGAAGTCCTTCTGCGTCCTCTGGAAGTCCTCCAACGGATCCGTGGCCGCCTACTATAACCGGATCTACAAGCAGACTACATGCTCGCCCTCCAGTAATCAGACTGTGCCGGCTGGAGGAGTCTTCCAGTTGGGAGGTAAAGTTCCTGTTGTCGACAAACACTCCGGTTCGTTTGGGCGTGGAGTTTTCGAGCAGGGACTTCAGTTCAGTTTATTGATAAAAATCCAGGTCGCAGCAGAACTCATCTCTGGACTCTGCACAGAAACTTCAAGGGAACCTGTTGGGGTTTAACTGGTTTAACGGGTGAAACTGGTGACGTGCTGGATTCAGTTATTACCTTTAAGTTTATACCAGACTTTACAGAAATCTGTCTCTTATTTTATAAAACAGTGGTTCCCAACCCTGGTCCTTGAGGAACGCCATCCTGCACGTTTTAGTTGTTTCCCTGCTGTGACACCTGACCTGAACCAGGCGTGTTGGAGCAGAGAAACTCGACGGTGTTCCTCAGGGAGCCCGTCCCTCTGACCCTGGGGCTTTGAATGGACTGTCTTCAGACACGGTTGTGTCGTTTGTTAGAAAACGGTTCATGCTGGTTGTTTGTTGTGGTCCAGGGCAGCAAAGCTTCATGGGGAACATGTACAACCTGCGGCTGTGGGACCGGGCCATGACGCTGCCGGAGCTCGACACGCTGACCTGCGACGCCGTGGGCAACGTCATCGACTGGGACAGCGGCTACTGGACCATCCCGTCCTCCCTGGCCCAGACCGACAGCACGCTGAGCTGCAGTGAGTACATCGGACCAGAACTTCACACTGAGCTCCTCAGGTCTGCGTGACATCACACTAAACATCGATCTGAGCGAGCGTTAAAGACCGTGTAAAGTGAATTTCAACATTTTCTTCAATAAACATTATAAATGTCGTAATTGTAATCTTGTAAATGAGTAAAAAGTCTCAAAATTGTAGCTCAATTAATTTTGGAGTTATAGATCAAACTGTGTATAAACACATTTCTCTTTCAGGATTTTTTAGGCGTGGTTTAAATGTGACCGCGTTTCGTCACGCGGTCACAAGCCCCACCCCCTGCAGCTCCAGCCGTTATAAATGCGTTCTTCGGTGGAGCCGTTCACTCGCTACCGACCGTCTCCCTCCAGTACTGGCGTGCTGCTGGAGCGACCACATGCCACCTGCACCTCCGCGCACCTCCGCCCCCCCCCCCCCGCGCGCGCGCGCGTGTGTGTGGCGATCAGACCCCGCATGCATGTGACCGGGTCGCGCGCGCGCGTGTGTGTGTGTGAGAGGCGATCAGACCCCGCATGCGATGTGACCGGGTCGCGCGCGCGAGAAGCGATTCTAAGGCCACCAAAACGGATCCTCTCAACACCTTGGCTGCGCCTAGAAATTCTGTCCATAAAAGTTATAAACAGAATCGGTGACAAAGGGCAACCTTGGCGGAGTCCAACTCTCACCGGAAACGAGCCTGACTTACTGCCGGCAATGCGGACCAAGCTCTGACACCGGTCGTACAGGGACCTAACAGCCCATATCAATGGGCCTGGTACCCCATACTCCCGGAGTACCCGCCACAGAACCCCCCGAGGGACGCGGTCGAATGCCTTTTCCAAGTCTACAAAGCACATGTAAACTGGTTGGGCAAACTCCCACGCACCCTCCAGGACCCTGTTGAGGGTGTAGAGCTGGTCTAGTGTTCCACGACCAGGACGAAAACCACACTGCTCCTCCTGAATCCGAGGTTCGACTATCCGACGGACCCTCCTCTCCAGAACCCCTGAATAGACCTTACCAGGGAGGCTTAAGAGTGTGATCCCTCTATAGTTGGAACACACCCTACGGTCCCCCTTTTTGAATAGGGGAACCACCACCCCAGTCTGCCAATCCAAGGGAACTGCCCCCGATGTCCACGCGATATTGCAGAGTCGCGTAAGCCAACACAACCCCACAACATCCAGAGCCCTAAGGAACTCAGGACGAATCTCATCCACCCCCGGAGCCTTGCCACCGCGGAGCTTTTTAACCACCTCGGCGACCTCAGCACCAGAGATTGGAGAGCCCGACCCAAAGTCCCCAGGCTCCGCTTCCTCAGTGGAAGACGTGCCAGTAGGATTGAGGAGGTCTTCGAAGTATTCCGCCCACCGACTCACAACATCCCGAGTTGAGGTCAACAGCACGCCATCCCCACCATAAATGGTGTTGGTCGCGTACCGCTTTCCCCCCCTGAGACGCCGGATGGTGGACCAGAATCGCCTCGAAGCCGTACGGAAGTCATTCTCCATGGCCTCTCCGAACTCCTCCCACGCCCGAGTTTTTGCCTCAGCAACCACCCGAGCCGCATGCCGCTTGGACTGCCGGTACCTATCTGCTGCTTCCGGGGTCCCACAGGCCAAAAAGGCCCAATAGGACTCCTTCTTCAGCTTGACAGCATCCCTCACCGCCGGTGTCCACCACCGGGTTCGAGGGTTGCCACCACGACAGGCACCAACAACCTTGCGGCCACAACTCCGATAAGCTGCCTCGACAATAGAGGCGCGAAACATGGCCCACTCGGGCTCAATGTCCCCCGCCTCCCTCGGAACGTGTTCAAAGCTCTCCCGGAGGTGGGAGTTAAAGCTCCGTCTTACGGGAGACTCTGCCAGACGTTCCCAGCAGACCCTCACAATACGTTTGGGTCTGCCAGGTCTGACCGGCATCCTCCCCCACCATCGGAGCCAACTCACCACCAGGTAGTGGTCAGTTGACAGCTCCGCCCCTCTCTTCACCCGAGTGTCCAGGACATGCGGCCGCAGATCAGATGAGACGACAACAAAGTCGATCATTGAACTACGACCTAGGGTGTCCTGGTGCCAAGAGCACATATGGACACCCTTATGCCTGAACATGGTGTTCGTTATGGACAATCCATGACGAGCACAGAAGTCCAACAACAGAACACCACTCGGGTTCAGATCAGGGGGGCCGTTCCTCCCAACCACACCCCTCCAGGTCTCACTGTCATTGCCCACGTGAGCGTTGAAGTCCCCCAGCAGAACAAGGGAGTCCCCAGGAGGCGCACCCTCCAATACCCCCTCCAAGGACTCCAAAAAGGGTGGGTAATCTGCGCTGCCGTTCGGCGCATAGGCACAAACAACAGTCAGAGCCCGTCCCCCCACACGTAGGCGAAGGGAGGCTACCCTCTCGTTCACCGGGGTGAACCCCAACGTACAGGCACCAAGATGGGGGGCAACAAGTATGCCCACTCCTGCTCGGCGCCTCTCACCAGGGGCAACTCCAGAGTGGAAGAGTGTCCAACCCCTCTCAAGGAAACTGGTTCCAGAGCCAGAGCCATGCGTTGAGGTGAGTCCGACTATTTCTAGCCGGAACCTCTCAACCTCACACACTAGCTCAGGCTCCTTCCCCACCAGAGAGGTGACATTCCATGTCCCAATGGCCAGCTTCTGTAGCCGAGGATCAGACCGCCAGGGTCCCCGCCCTCGGCCACCACCCATTCCACAATGCACCCGACCCCTTTGGCCCCTCCCACAGGTGGTGAGCCTATGGGAAGGGGGACCCACGTCTCCTCTTCGGGCTGTGCCCGGCCGAGCTCCATGGGTGAAAGCCCGGCCACCAGGCGCTCGCCAACGTGCCCCTCCTCCGGGCCTGGCTCCAGAGTGGGGCCCCGGTGACCCGCGTCCGGGCGAGGGAACATTGTTTCCATTTATATTATTCATCATAAGGGGTCTTGTGGGCTGCGCTTTGTCTCGTCCCTCACCTAGGACCTGTCTGCCTTGGGTGACCCTACTAGGGGCATAAAGCCCCTGACAGCATAGCTCCTAGGATCATTGGGACACTCAAACCCCTCCACCACGGTAAGGTGGCAGCCCAGGGAGGGGCTTCGCGTCTTCGCGTCCACAAAAATAAATTAATAAAAAGAAAGGCGGATCTGGTGAGCCAATTTAAATAAACATAAGGAACCACAGGCGGCCAACTCCTACAGAGCCGTCGAAGCACCTGACAGTTCCCAAGCTAAGTCCAAAAGCACCTAATGAAAAAAAAAAAGCAAAAACGTTGCAATCGGCCTCACCAGATCGGGTCCAGATTAGCAGCCACAACAGGTCCTCCCCTGCTCTTCCTCTTCGGTTCTCATGGCTTCCTCCTTCGTCAGCTTCGGCTGTTTACTTCGGCTTCTCACGGTTATTTACTTCGGCTTCTCACGTTTCTTCTTCGGCTGTTTTACTTCGGCTTCCTTTGGCTTTCTTGGGCTTCCCTCGACATCGGCTCTCATCGGATTCATTCGGCTTCCTTCGGCTTCATCGACTACGGCTCTTATCGGCTACTGCTTCAGACCTTCATTCGGCTTCTCCATTCGGCTACTTCACTCGACCATGGCTCCACTCACTCTGCTGCTGCTTTGGATCTCTTCTCTTCTTCTTCTTCTTCTTCTTCTTCTTCTGCGGTCTGGACCTAATATAGAGGGAGCAACCACCCCACCTACAGCTTGCTTGAATTAAGCAACAGCTGCAGTCAATAGACTATATGCCACGTGGGGTCGTGACGTACTTCCGGTAAAATATAACCCACATCCGCCACTTCCAGTTCCCATCCACTGCCGTTGTTGTTAGCGTTAGCTCCTAGTAGCAAACCATGATAACGACCCGAAACAGGAAGCGGCTGCGCGCTACCGTCACTACACGTGAGTTCCGTTGTGTCCGCCCACCGGTGGGTACAGCTGTTCCGAGGGGGCTTTGGGCAAAAATATATTGCGGCTATCCGTAGGGGGAACGTCGCCATAATTTTATATGGATTTACATGTGTATAGAGTTATTATTGGTGTGTATGTAGATGTTTTATTAATTGTATTTAGCCATTTATGTTTGTGTCTTTCCCGCTAACCGGAAGTGCTCCGTCTGGGTAATGAATGCGGAAGTGCTGGAACGGAAGTCCGTGGCATATAGGCTATTATTCAGTCAAAACCTTTAAACAACTACTTCTCCGGACTTTAAATTACATGCCCAGTGCATGTCACATGTACACAACCAAAAACTGATGCAGCTAAACCTTTAAAAACACTGAAACTGTTCAAATAAACTTAACTGTAAGGGAAAGAAAAGTTGCTCATATTTATAATTTCATCGTTGCTGTCTGGTTTTTTTTTTTTGGTCACAAATAAAAGTTTTAAAAGAGTCAAAGCGTTATCTTTCAGTCAAACAGTTATTATCTTACCTGTTGTAGATAGCTGCTTGAACCACTTCAGTTTGGTGGAATAATGTAATCTAAGATGTTAACTGGGCCTCAACACCAACACTCGTTCATAAACCTTCACAGCGTCGTTAAAGGTGGTGTGACATGATTTTTTTACTATTCATAAAATTGCTCAAAATATATATTTTTACATTTAAATATGTTCGTTTTTGCAAACAAAATGATAAATCACTTTAATTTTGCTTTAAAAGTGATTTTGAACTTCAAGCCATGTTTAATCATGGGAAATCCGATTACACGCGAATGCACCATCTGTGACGTAGTGTGAGGCAGAGCTCTGGGCTTGTCACAGTGTGCGGGTATGAGCAGCTCCACATGAAGGTAAGTCTGATACAGCATCAGACCTAAATTAGATCCTGTTGTTTCTTGTTCCATCACCCAAACTATTTTCTGCTTCCCAAAATGAAGACAAATAGCTCAAATCTTCACATAGATTGATAAATTCATCTGGTTTTAAATTGTCCGCTATTAAAGAGACCAGAGCCCTATGCCCAATTTTACGTCACAGATGGTGCGTTCACGTGTAATCGGATTTCCCATGAATAAACACGGCGCAAAGTTTAAAATCACTTTTAAAGCAAAATTAAATTGATTTATCATTTTGTTTGCAAAAACGAACATAGTTGAATGATAAAAGATATATATTTTGAGCATCTAAAAAAGCTAAGTCTGGTCCTCTGGACATTCAAAAAAACAAAACAAAACAAAGCAAAAAAAAAAAAACCTGTAGATTTCTTTTCTTCTTCTTTCCTCTACAAAACAAAACAAAGCAAAAAAAAAAAACTGTAGAAACGTTTCGTCTTTCGTCCGAAAGACTTCCTCAGTCTGAGGTGCTGGGTTCAGCTCAGTCTTATAAATAGCACCCTCTCACAGTGGATCAACCAGTTGGCTGATGACAGCCTGAAACCAGCTGCTCACATGATCAAGGAGGACCATCAGCCTAACAATGGATCGTTAGCACCCTGATGGTTGTTTGCTATTCACAGAGGGCTGAGTGATACTAGCAATAACAGCATTGTAAGAGGGGGACAGTTGAACCCGGAGGCCTCCACCTCTGTTTAATGATGGACGGTTTCTTTTCACAAAGATGGCCTCCTTTACTCCTCTCTCAAACCATCGTTCCTCTCTATCAAGGATGTGAACATCTTCATCCCTGAAAGAGTGACCTCTGACCTGGAGATGAGTGTAGACTGCAGAGTCCTGACCTGATGATGTTGATCTTCTGTGCTGGGCCATCCTTTTGGCCAGTGGCTGTTTAGTTTCCCCGATATAAGACTGATCACAGCCCTCCTGACACTGAACAGCATACACAATATTACTCTGTTTGTGCCGGGGGACTGGATCTTTGGGATGAACCAGTCTTTGCCGTAATGTATTTTGAGGTTTAAAAGCCACTGGGACGTTGTGTTTAGAAAATAAACGTCTCAATGTCTCTGAAACTCCCGCAACATATGGAATGACCACTGGTCTGGGTCTGGGTTCCTTCTTTTCACCTGATGGCTGCTGGAGTCCTGTTTGGGTTTCTTCTCTGCTTTCAGGAAGGCCCAGTTAGGATATCCACATTTCTCTAGAGCCTGTTTTGTGTGTGATTTCTCCTTCTGTCTGGCTGCTGAGTTAGTGGGGACGCTGTCTGCTCTGTGGTACAGAGTCCTGATGACTCCTAACTTGTGCTCCAGAGGGTGATGGGAGTCAAACTGTAAATACTGGTCTGTGTGGGTGGGTTTGCGGTACACCTCAGTTTGCAAATTTCCTCTATCAGAAACTGAGACCTCACAGTCCAAGAAAGCCAACCTGCCATTGCCAACCAAGCCTTGACATCCTTTCCAGGGAGACCACCAAGTCATTGGTTCAGGTATGTTGACGACACCTGGGTTAAAATTAAATCTCAGGAAGTCCAACATTTCACTGATCACATCAACTCTGTGGATAAATATATCAAGTTCACACGAGAAGATGTAAAAAATGGCAGGTTGGCTTTCTTGGACTGTGAGGTCTCAGTTTCTGATAGAGGAAATTTGCAAACTGAGGTGTACCGCAAACCCACCCACACAGACCAGTATTTACAGTTTGACTCCCATCACCCTCTGGAGCACAAGTTAGGAGTCATCAGGACTCTGTACCACAGAGCAGACAGCGTCCCCACTAACTCAGGAGCCAGACAGAAGAGAAATCACACACAAAACAGGCTCTAGAGAAATGTGGATATCCTAACTGGGCCTTCCTGAAAGAAGAAACCCAAACAGGACTCCAGCAGCCATCAGGTGAAAAGAAGGAACCCAGACCCAGACCAGTGGTCATTCCAGATGTTGCGGGAGTTTCAGAGACATTGAGACGTTTATTTTCTAAACACAACGTCCCAGTGGCTTTTAAACCCCAAAATACATTACGGCAAAGACTGGTTCATCCCAAAGATCCAGTCCCCCGGCACAAACAGAGTAATATTGTGTATGTTGTTCAGTGTCAGGAGGGCTGTGATCAGTCTTATATCGGGGAAACTAAACAGCCACTGGCCAAAAGGATGGCCCAGCACAGAAGATCAACATCATCAGGTCAGGACTCTGCGGTCTACACTCATCTCCAGGCCAGCGGTCACTCTTTCAGGGATGAAGATGTTCACATCCTTGATAGAGAGGAACGATGGTTTGAGAGAGGAGTAAAGGAGGCCATCTTTGTGAAAAGAAACCGCCCATCATTAAACAGGGGTGGAGGCCTCCGGGTTCAACTGTCCCCCTCCTACAATGCTGTGATTGCTGGTATCACTCAGCCCTCTGTGAATAGCAAACAACCATCAGGGTGCTAACGATCCATTGTTAGGCTGATGGTCCTCCTTGATCATGTGAGCAGCTGGTTTCAGGCTGTCATCAGCCAACTGGTTGTGTAACACTGTGAGAGGGTGCTATTTATAAGACTGAGCTGAACCCAGCACCTCAGACTGAGGAAGTCTTTCGGACGAAAGACGAAACGTTTCTACAATTTTTTGCTTTGTTTTGTTTGTTTTGTTTGTTTTTGTTTTTTGAATGTCCAGAGGACCAGACTTAGCTTTTTTAGATTTTTCTACCTGGATTATTGAGCATGTATCAGAGTATATTTTGAGCAATTTTATGCATAGTAAAAAAAATCATGTCACCCACACTTTAAAGTTCTCCACTCAACAGAGGCGTCAGCAGCTAGCTGTAGCACCTCCTGAAGGAAGACGTTCTGAAACAAACAGGGTGAACATTTATAAAATGGAGTTTGAATGAAATAAAACTCAGCTCAGAACTGAACTTTAGTTCTATAAACGGAGGTCGTTCAAAAGTTTTTTACTTTGGTTTGTTGGAAGATCCAGAACATCATCATCATCCTCATCATCATCATCAGCACGGTGGCAGCACGGTGGCACAACTGGTAGAGCTGCTGCCTCTCAGCGAGAAGGTTGCCGGTTCAAATCCCGGTCCGGGGCCTTTCTGGGTGGAGTTTGCATGTTCTCCCCGTGCATGCGTGGGTTTCCTCCGGGTACTCCGGTTTCCTCCCACAGACCAAAAAACATGCTTGTTAGGCTGATTGGTGACTCTAAATTGACCCTAGGTGTGAGTGTGAGAGTGGATGGTTGTTTGGTGTGAGTGAGACAGGTCCCTCTTGTAAATGAGTCCCCGTGACTCAACGAGGCTAGCCTGTATAAATAAAGGTTGAATGAAAAAAAAAAAATCAGCGTGAGCCCAGAGAACCTGCAGACCATCAACTGCTTCAGAACTTTATTGGTTTTGGACTCGGTTCTGCTAAAAGTTACACTCTGGGTTCTCTGTGCAGGAAAGTAAAGTGTTAAACGTTTCAGTGTTTTTGTGATCAGAACCAGATTCTGGTGGTTTGGGTCGTGGTCGGGGCGGTAATGGTTTCCAGCCGTCCAGCTGGCGGTGGACCAGCAACCAGTCCGGCTCTGGCTCATGAGATCCTCCGACGGTTCCCGCTCACAGACGGAAACACTTCACGTGTTCTTGGTTGCATATTTCAGTGTTTTACCTTCGGGAGCGATAAACGGGCCTCACACACACACACACACACACCGGTACCGTCCAGGCGAAGTGGACCCGCAGGACCCGGGTCTCACAGACCTCAGATACTTGCAGTGGTTTTATAGACTGCTGCAGTCAGCAGAAAGTTTAACGACTCCTGCTGCACACGGAGCGAGACGCTGGAAACATCAGGAATTCCTGGATGTTCGACTTCATCCCACAGAAAAACAAGAAGTGACCGGAGACGAGTGCGTGTAAAACTAAAGTTTGTAGATTAGATGAGGGAAACCTCTTCGAAGTCTTTTGAACAGAAAACAAAGAAAATCACGTCCCTGCTGCATCCGTCACTCTGTGATGGAGCTGGCTAATTCCTGGCCTCCACCCATTGTCTGTCTGTTTTTGACGGACCCCTTCAGTTGATCTGACCTGATGTTTTTTTTATTTAAACGGCACCCGTTTTCTTGTTGCGTGATATGCAGCAGCGGCCCGTGAAATGTCCACCAGGGGGGGCTATTTCTAAAAAACAAAAAATGTTCCAAGTTCAAATCTGTTTATTTATCAAATGCAGATTAATACAAGGTCACTCACATGTTTACTCATGTGTTTGTGTTTACTCATGTGTTTGTGTTTACTCATGTGTTTGTGTTTACTCATGTGTTTGTGTTTACTCATGTGTTTGTGTTTACTCATGTGTTTGTGTTTACTCATGTGTTTGTGTTTACTCATGTGTTTGTGTTTACTCATGTGTTTGTGTTTACTCATGTGTTTGTGTTTACTCATGTGTTTGTGTTTACTCATGTGTTTGTGTTTACTCATGTGTTTGTGTTTACTCATGTGTTTGTGTTTACTCATGTGTTTGTGTTTACTCATGTGTTTGTGTTTACTCATGTGTTTGTGTTTACTCATGTGTTTGTGTTTACTCATGTGTTTGTGTTTACTCATGTGTTTGTGTTTACTCATGTGTTTGTGTTTACTCATGTGTTTGTGTTTACTCATGTGTTTGTGTTTACTCATGTGTTTGTGTTTACTCATGTGTTTGTGTTTACTCATGTGTTTGTGTTTACTCATGTGTTTGTGTTTACTCATGTGTTTGTGTTTACTCATGTGTTTGTGTTTACTCATGTGTTTGTGTTTACTCATGTGTTTGTGTTTACTCATGTGTTTGTGTTTACTCATGTGTTTGTGTTTACTCATGTGTTTGTGTTTACTCATGTGTTTGTATTTACTCATGTGTTTGTGTTTACTCATGTGTTTGTGTTTACTCATGTGTTTGTGTTTACTCATGTGTTTGTATTTACTCATGTGTTTGTGTTTACTCATGTGTTTGTGTTTACTCATGTGTTTGTGTTTACTCATGTGTTTGTGTTTACTCATGTGTTTGTGTTTACTCATGTGTTTGTGTTTACTCATGTGTTTGTGTTTACTCATGTGTTTGTGTTTACTCATGTGTTTGTGTTTACTCATGTGTTTGTGTTTACTCATGTGTTTGTGTTTACTCATGTGTTTGTGTTTACTCATGTGTTTGTATTTACTCATGTGTTTGTGTTTACTCATGTGTTTGTGTTTACTCATGTGTTTGTGTTTACTCATGTGTTTGTGTTTACTCATGTGTTTGTGTTTACTCATGTGTTTGTGTTTACTCATGTGTTTGTGTTTACTCATGTGTTTGTGTTTACTCATGTGTTTGTGTTTACTCATGTGTTTGTGTTTACTCATGTGTTTGTGTTTACTCATGTGTTTGTGTTTACTCATGTGTTTGTGTTTACTCATGTGTTTGTGTTTACTCATGTGTTTGTGTTTACTCATGTGTTTGTGTTTACTCATGTGTTTGTGTTTACTCATGTGTTTGTGTTTACTCATGTGTTTGTGTTTACTCATGTGTTTGTGTTTACTCATGTGTTTGTGTTTACTCATGTGTTTGTGTTTACTCATGTGTTTGTGTTTACTCATGTGTTTGTGTTTACTCATGTGTTTGTGTTTACTCATGTGTTTGTGTTTACTCATGTGTTTGTGTTTACTCATGTGTTTGTGTTTACTCATGTGTTTGTGTTTACTCATGTGTTTGTGTTTACTCATGTGTTTGTGTTTACTCATGTGTTTGTGTTTACTCATGTGTTTGTGTTTACTCATGTGTTTGTGTTTACTCATGTGTTTGTGTTTACTCATGTGTTTGTGTTTACTCATGTGTTTGTGTTTACTCATGTGTTTGTGTTTACTCATGTGTTTGTGTTTACTCATGTGTTTGTGTTTACTCATGTGTTTGTGTTTACTCATGTGTTTGTGTTTACTCATGTGTTTGTGTTTACTCATGTGTTTGTGTTTACTCATGTGTTTGTGTTTACTCATGTGTTTGTGTTTACTCATGTGTTTGTGTTTACTCATGTGTTTGTGTTTACTCATGTGTTTGTGTTTACTCATGTGTTTGTGTTTACTCATGTGCTTGTGTTTACTCATGTGTTTGTGTTTACTCATGTGTTTGTGTTTACTCATGTGTTTGTGTTTACTCATGTGTTTGTGTTTACTCATGTGTTTGTGTTTACTCATGTGTTTGTGTTTACTCATGTGTTTGTGTTTACTCATGTGTTTGTGTTTACTCATGTGTTTGTGTTTACTCATGTGTTTGTGTTTACTCATGTGTTTGTGTTTACTCATGTGTTTGTGTTTACTCATGTGTTTGTGTTTACTCATGTGTTTGTGTTTACTCATGTGTTTGTGTTTACTCATGTGTTTGTGTTTACTCATGTGTTTGTGTTTACTCATGTGTTTGTGTTTACTCATGTGTTTGTGTTTACTCATGTGTTTGTGTTTACTCATGTGTTTGTGTTTACTCATGTGTTTGTGTTTACTCATGTGTTTGTGTTTACTCATGTGTTTGTGTTTACTCATGTGTTTGTGTTTACTCATGTGTTTGTGTTTACTCATGTGTTTGTGTTTACTCATGTGTTTGTGTTTACTCATGTGTTTGTGTTTACTCATGTGTTTGTGTTTACTCATGTGTTTGTGTTTACTCATGTGTTTGTGTTTACTCATGTGTTTGTGTTTACTCATGTGTTTGTGTTTACTCATGTGCTTGTGTTTACTCATGTGTTTGTGTTTACTCATGTGTTTGTGTTTACTCATGTGTTTGTGTTTACTCATGTGTTTGTGTTTACTCATGTGTTTGTGTTTACTCATGTGTTTGTGTTTACTCATGTGTTTGTGTTTACTCATGTGTTTGTGTTTACTCATGTGTTTGTGTTTACTCATGTGTTTGTGTTTACTCATGTGTTTGTGTTTACTCATGTGTTTGTGTTTACTCATGTGTTTGTGTTTACTCATGTGTTTGTGTTTACTCATGTGTTTGTGTTTACTCATGTGTTTGTGTTTACTCATGTGTTTGTGTTTACTCATGTGTTTGTGTTTACTCATGTGTTTGTGTTTACTCATGTGTTTGTGTTTACTCATGTGTTTGTGTTTACTCATGTGTTTGTGTTTACTCATGTGTTTGTGTTTACTCATGTGTTTGTGTTTACTCATGTGTTTGTGTTTACTCATGTGTTTGTGTTTACTCATGTGTTTGTGTTTACTCATGTGTTTGTGTTTACTCATGTGTTTGTGTTTACTCATGTGTTTGTGTTTACTCATGTGTTTGTGTTTACTCATGTGTTTGTGTTTACTCATGTGTTTGTGTTTACTCATGTGTTTGTGTTTACTCATGTGTTTGTGTTTACTCATGTGTTTGTGTTTACTCATGTGTTTGTGTTTACTCATGTGTTTGTGTTTACTCATGTGTTTGTGTTTACTCATGTGTTTGTGTTTACTCATGTGTTTGTGTTTACTCATGTGTTTGTGTTTACTCATGTGTTTGTGTTTACTCATGTGTTTGTGTTTACTCATGTGTTTGTGTTTACTCATGTGTTTGTGTTTACTCATGTGTTTGTGTTTACTCATGTGTTTGTGTTTACTCATGTGTTTGTGTTTACTCATGTGTTTGTGTTTACTCATGTGTTTGTGTTTACTCATGTGTTTGTGTTTACTCATGTGTTTGTGTTTACTCATGTGTTTGTGTTTACTCATGTGTTTGTGTTTACTCATGTGTTTGTGTTTACTCATGTGTTTGTGTTTACTCATGTGTTTGTGTTTACTCATGTGTTTGTGTTTACTCATGTGTTTGTGTTTACTCATGTGTTTGTGTTTACTCATGTGTTTGTGTTTACTCATGTGTTTGTGTTTACTCATGTGTTTGTGTTTACTCATGTGTTTGTGTTTACTCATGTGTTTGTGTTTACTCATGTGTTTGTGTTTACTCATGTGTTTGTGTTTACTCATGTGTTTGTGTTTACTCATGTGTTTGTGTTTACTCATGTGTTTGTGTTTACTCATGTGTTTGTGTTTACTCATGTGTTTGTGTTTACTCATGTGTTTGTGTTTACTCATGTGTTTGTGTTTACTCATGTGTTTGTGTTTACTCATGTGTTTGTGTTTACTCATGTGTTTGTGTTTACTCATGTGTCATCTGTCATGATAAACAACAAATCAATTAATCGCATGAAGGATTAAAATTATCGACCTCATTCTCATTTATCAGTTTCATCATTTCTTCGTGTCTCTCTCTTCTGAAGACACTGGATGATAAAAAGCTCAACTCCGGGGCTCTTCTCTGACTCCTCCCTTTCTCTTTAAAATCTGTTTTAACCGTCTAAAATCGTGTTTTTGAATCGTTAGAAGCAGCTAAACTGAGAAGCTAAGCTACGAGCTAAGCTAACAGGCCGACCTCAGGAAAAACCTCTGTCTTGTTGAAACTCCAAAATTCACATTTAAAACTCGTGTCTTCATGTAAAAAGTTGCTTTTCTCTGTAAAAAGAAGCTGAGAACTTGTTTACTGATTTTTATTAAAAGCTTTGTGTGAAAAATGCTAAAGAGCTCAAACCACACGGAGCGTCTGCCATTTTGAGAACCAAAGAGACACAGCCCATGTCACGTCAAGGGGCCTCCCTCACATTGTTCTTAGAGACACGCTGCTCGCTCCCTCGCAATCCATCCTTCAGTTCAAACTGTCTTATACTGCCATCTGGTGGTCAAACAAAGGCACTACACACTAAATAAATTAACCAACATTTCTTCTTAAATTATTATCGTTTATTGCAATAACATCTGAGACAAATAGTCGCCCAGCAAAGTTTGTTATTGTGACAGATCTACTCACGGTGACATAAAAGTGTCTTCACTTGGACCGGGACATGGCAGCTTCAGCTGTTCTGGGACAAACAGGTCAATGTCCATGGCTGGCTTGAAGTTGATGAGAAGATCCAGATGTTCTGCTCAGGTCGACTGAGCTTCCAGATGTTTTACCCTGACAGCTGTGCCGAGCAGAGGACGTGTCCCGGGTGTTTCCGTGCTCACGTGTCTGTCAGCTTCTGTTTGTTGTCTGTGAGGATGTCAGCCCAGTGCACGGCCTCAGTGCACGTGGACTCTGTCACAACAGCTCAAGGAGCTGTCAGTCAACACCTGTGTAACTGAGTGACTGCAGAACACGGCTCCTGTACAAACAATAGAGAGATCTGGATCAGGACCAACACATCTCCAGGTTTTTGGACAGATCCCGGACAGATCCCGGACAGATCCCGGACAGATCCCGGACAGATCCCGGACAGATCCCGGACAGATCCCGGACAGATCCCGGAGACCCTGGAGGGATCAGAGATCTTCTCTGGTCTGGGAGCAGCTCGGGGTCCCCCAGGAGGAGCTGGAGGAGAAGATGTCTGGGTTTCTGTCCTGGACCTGTCGCCTTGTGGACCTGACCACAAATCAGAGGTAGACGGTGGAGATGGAGACCTTGCACAGCTGAGACGTCTTCACGCTCCAGAGACGTTCTTCAAAGTGGTTTAGAAAGAAAAAAGAACAGTTCTCCATCATCATCATCATCATCATCATCAGTCCTGTGGTTCAGAGAAACGCTGAACGTGCAGCTCGGTCTTGACTCCTGGATTCTGACGGTGACGGTTGTTGTTGGTGCCGGTGAGCCTCTGAGCAGCTGGGGGGTGGGGGGTTGAACTTCCTGTAGTTTGAAGTGCGGTGATAATTGTGTGAACATCACACGTCGTGCAGGTGTTGGATGGAGTTCTGTCCGAGCTTGTTGAAGACTGAAGGAACTCGTTCTTTACATCTCGTGCCTTTTGGGCTCAACAATAAAAAGTTTCCTCCTGGTTCCCTGATTTGGGCTCAAGGGGGTGTTTTTCTTCAAGGGGGTGTTTTTCTTCAAGGGGGTGTTTTTCTTCGAGGGGGTGTTTTTCTTCAAGGTTAAAGGACACGAGAAACTTAAGAGCAGAGGAGTGATGGGGTTCAAACCGACACGAGGACGGCTGATGAAAATGTACCAAACAAAACTAAATCCACTTTAACAAGGAACGAGGTGCGTGGGAGGAGAAGAACCAAATGAAAGACGATGGTGGAAGAAGAGGTGAAGAAATGAAGACAGACGGATCCTGACGAACCTCCTGAACCTGAAACATCCAAAGTTTGTTTCTGGCTCGTCTGATCCCGTTCACGAGCCGCCAACAGCTCCGTGCGCTCCCACTCTGAAGGCGACTGAGGGTCTGCAGCCTGCGTGGGCCGGAGATGGACACGGTCCTGCAGGACAGCATGGAGAGACATGGTGTTGGGGGGTTGAGACTATCGCCCCCACAAACTGCAGTCTGAAACATTTGAAGAAAGTGTGAGACTAAAAAACATTAGAGGAGTTTGAGGAGAAGAAACTGCTGCATTCTGGGAACTCCTTCAGACCAACGTCACAGAAGATCTGGACTGACTCACCTTCACACGAGCAGGAACCAGATCGAACCATCCACCATGCACCCAGTCTACACTGTTGATGTGAGCCGAATCTGAACAGCTGACATTCGATGAACGAAGAAAAACGGCTCGAATGTGTAGAGGAAGCTGAACAGAGCAGAAACAAGCTGAAATTAGCAAAGAGGCTAAAAGGAGCAAATCAAATAATATTTTTAGAAAGAAGCAGAAAAGTCTAAAATTAGCTGAAAAATATCTTAAAAAGAAGCTGAAAAGGCAAAACTTTAGCAGAAAGAAGCTAAAACAGCTGAAATGAGCAGTAACAGGCTGTAAACAGCTCCGACGGTGTGAAGGACGCCGGACCTCTTGAGTTATAAAGAACAGCAGCAATGTGCTCATGGGAAAAGATCCGGTCCTTTTCAACGAGAAAACATGGCCGACAAAGCTAAACATTTAAGAAATTAAAAACTGCACAAAAACCAGAACGTCCCAAACGAGCCGAATGTTTCAAGACGTGAAATGTTGAAACTGCTCAAAAACTGCTGAACGGGTTACGTGCTGAAAAATGTACGGAAGAAAACTGGATCTCGGTGATGAGAAACATTCAGGCGGATTTATTCAAGGTTCAAGGACGTTCAAGGACGTTCAAGTTCTTTATTGTCATTCTCATCACATGTGTTACATGACGTGTAACAAAATGATGCCTTCAGGGTCCCAGTTACACGTAAAACCAGTAAAAATATAAAGTTTAAAAAGAAACAGCATGTAAGGATCTAAGATATAAACTAAACACTAATACAGGTAGTCCTCGAGTTACGAACGAGTTCCGTTCCTACGAACGTCCGCATGTCGAAAATCGCCGTAAGTCGGAAAACACACGAGCCGCCACTTATACACGTACATGTAAAGTTACCAAGCACTTCGCCTATCCTAACACAGTACAAAAAACACATACAGTACATTTGGAGCCATAATGAAGGAAAAAAATAACCTGGATTATTAAAAATGATTAAAACCTGGATTATTGAGCATGCATCAGGGTAAGGAAAAAAATAGTTAGCATGTCTGTTAGCATGTTAGCTCGTTGCACGTCCGAGCTCTGCAGCTTCCAGCTGCTTCACGCGGTCCAAACTGTTTGTAACTGCATGTTAGCTCCATACATTTGGAGCCATAATGAAAAAAAGAGTTAATAACTTACTGGGAGCTGGTGAAGCCGTTTCTCCGCGTTAACATGTTAGCTCCCGGCCGCAGCAGGCATCTCCGCCGCCCGTCGGCTCCGTGTCCCAGGTGGGGCTGGCGTTAGCATGTTAGCTCCGGGTCCCACCAACATCGAGGCCGCGAGGCCGTTCCTCTGCCTGAGACGTCCACAGAGTTCACCGAGCGTTTCCAGCTCATTTATCCGAGCGAAGCAATCTCTGATCAGACACACGGTCCGTCCGTCCAAAGCCGGCTGTCGAAGCCGGAGCTAACCAAAGCTAACCGAAAACTGCCGAACACTTCCGAAAACTGCCGAAAACGGCTTCAAAATAATAATACAGTAATAATAATAATAATAATTTATTTGTAAAGCCATTTAAAACAACCACAGCTGCAACAAAGTGCTGTACACATGAAATCAAAAACATTTAAACACATAAAATAAGATTTTTCAAAAAATATATATTATTTTTTTTTTATTTAATTTAATTTTTTTATTAATAAGATGCGTTCGTAAGTCGAGACCGCCGTAAGTCAAGGACTACCTGTAATGTAAAATATTGTGGTGCATTAAACAGCAGCCTGAACATGAGTCTGTGGTGAGCAGATGGATCTGAATACAGCAGCTTAACATAAGAGATCAGCAGCATGAATAATCAGCAGTATGAATAATCAGCAGTATGAATAATNAGAACAGAAACAATATAACAAGGCATACAATACATATAAACAATAACAGTTGAAAAGACAATTAAACTAAGCAGAGAATTATTAATACAATTCTAAACAGCAGCATAAAAAAGAACAATTTGAGAAACATAGCACAAAATTAAATTGCATGTGCAAGAGGAGTTTTAAGTTTTATGATAAGCTATTAATATATTTGTATAAGGACTGTGCTTTTGGGAGTTTGCAGAGTTTAAGTACATCCTTAAATGTATTTACTTCATTTAAAAAAAGGAAAAAAGGATGGATGGATGATGGATGGTGAAGGAGACCATCAAACAGCATGAGTGGTCATTTAAGTTAAACACCCGCCTGTTTGCTTCAGATCAGCTGTGCAAATCTCTGCAGGTTCATATAAAAGCTGCACCAGGTCTTTCAGCTGAATCTCTCAGGGGCCACAGTTGGACGGTCGATAACTGAAAACTGTCCTTTCTGAATTTTTGACCGTTTTTGTCTGACTTCATCCTAGAACCAAATAATTTATAACGTAATAACAGGTGAGCAGATTCTGGTAATCTTTTCTTAGGATTCATTAAAGATCAAATGCAATCGGAAAATTTGGTTAAAATTTGTCCTTAAATGCTAAAGGTTTGTGTTTAGTTAAATTTTAAAACAAAAAAGTACTGCATATTAATTACTATATATTTGTCTATCTAAATACAGATACATAATATACAAAAAATTTTAAATTGCTAACCATCTTTAAAATATAATCGGTCAAAATGTAAATGTTTTGATTGAAGTACAGTGAAGAAAAAAGTACAGTGATGAACTATTAAGCAATTATTTGTCTGACTTTACCTTGGAAACAAAACATATACAGTATATAATTTTATAACAGGGGAGCAGATTATAATAATGTTTTTCTTATGATTCTTTAAAGGTCAAATGCAAATGGAATTTTTTCTTAACTTACAGTATGGATTTAAACAAACACTATACACACTTAACATTGTAAAATTTGTTTAGGAAATTTAATGTTCAAGGACACCACTTAAGAAAAAAAAAGTTTAATAGGAAAAGTAAGCAGTGAAAAATGTACAAAAATAAAAATCCTGCATCCAACTAATGATTGTCTATCTGTCTATCCCTTGTCTCATGGGCTTCATTTAGAAGACACAAGTTGTTGTTCCTGCTGTGTGCAGTTCAGTTCTTCATGTTCATTCAGTGCAGAAATAAGACTTTTCTTTACTGGACTCTTTTGTCTTTCTCTTGACAGGAAAAGAAGAAAAAGGTGGTTAATCCAGTCTAGACACTGTTTTTAAATAAATGCATAAAACAGAGAAAGGTGCTGCTAGTTTGTTGTTCTGAAGAGCTGCTTGGAGCCATATATACAAAGTGAATTAGGCTCACTTTAACTTTATGCTTCATTTCTTCAAAGTTGGATACTCAATTTCTCCACATAAAAAAACCCATACGCCTGCACATTCGTTTAAAAATATCATTCATTCATTCATTCAACGTTTATTTAAACAAGTCACATTGAGCCTCGAAGATTCATTTACAAGCGAGACCTTTCTTTACAAGAATCCAGTCTTCCGTGATGGACTAGCGACCTGTCCAGGGTGTCCCCCGCCTCTTCTCACAACGACTGATGGACATGGGCACCAGTGTTCCCCATGGCCCAAAAAAGAAGTGGGTAAAGATGATGGCTGGAATCCAGTCTTCTGTCTCAAAATGTACAATATCAATATGTTTGTATTTTTATAATTTCACACCTACTGACCAGAGAAGACCCCTCTAAACTGAAAGTGGCCCATGGGCCACCGGTTGATAATGACCATTGTAGCAACTTTTGCGGCTCTGAACATTTAATTTAGTGAACGAAGGGGCAGAAGTGGCTCTTTTGACCGTAAAGGTTGCAGACCCCTGGGAGTTGGACCTCCAGAGCTGCTCGTTGTCACAGATCCTTAACTTTTATGGACAGAACTTCTCGGTGCAGCCGGGGGGAGGAGGGGGTCCGGTTCAGTGGACTCAGGATTCATCTCTGCTCTTTGCAGATGATGTGGTCCTGTTGGTGTCACCGTGCCGTGAGCTTCATCTCTCACTGGAGCGGTTCACAGCCGGGATGAGAACCAGCACCTCCAGATCTGAGGACGTGGTCCTCGGTCAGAAACGGGTGCATCGTTCTCTTCAGGTCCAGGGTGAGGTTCTGCCTCAAGCGGAGGAGTTCAAGTGTCTCTGGGTTTTGTTCATGAGTGAGGAAAGAACGGAGCGGGAGCCCAACAGACGGGTCGGTGCAACTTCCACAGTACTGCGTACTGTGTGCTGGTCCATTTTGGTGAAGAGTGAACTGAGCAAGGAGAGGCTCTCAGTTCACGTTCCTGTCCTCACCTCTGACCACAAACTGGGAAGTGACTGAAAGAACTCGATTTTAGATCCAGGAGAGACGGGGTGAGAAGTTCAGTCAGGAGAGACTCTGAGGAGAACCACTGCTCCTCCACATCCAGAGGAGACAGTGGAGGAGGTTCAGACGTCTGGTGAGGATGGACACCGTGGACACACTCTGTCTCAGCTGACCTGGGAACACCTCGATGACCTCCTGGAAGACGAGACTGTGGAGAGAGAGACGAGACCCGAGTCCAAATCAAGATGGACGCACACAGTCCATCATCTCCAGGTGACCACTAAAGGTTTCTGAACTAAACCTGGACTTTGATTCAGTCCTCCATCCTGATCCACCATGGGGCGACAGTGGAGAGGAATGACCCTCCTTTAACACGAAGCAGAAACAGACGTTGGGCTTCATCGTCACAGCATCAGAACTTTAAATCAGTCGGTTCTGATCGTTCATGAATTTATTGATGATTCTGATTCTCCTCCGTGTGTTTTGGTGGAGACGAGGTTGCACTTGAACGCATCGACGACGAGGTTGAACTTGAACGCATCGCGGCTCCTCTGCTCCCGGGTTATTTAAAGGAACCTGAAGCTGCTCTTATCTGCAGCGACGTGTCGCTGCAGGAGTTCTGGGTTCTGTCCCCGTCACATGGTCCAAACGGGTCCGGTCCAGCGCTCCCTTCAGAACTAAACTTTAAATAATTTTTTATTATTTTATTAAATGTTTGAAGTTAGTTTCCAGCTTGTTTTTAATTAACTGAACTGAATTTGTCATGTTAAAAGAAAAACACATTTTGAAGTTATTAATATTAATTCTACCTGGATTTTAATCGTTAAATGGTCAGTTTTACACGTTAAATGAACGTTTTCACGTTGCCACGGTAACGCTGCGTCGCCTCAGAGCATCTTTTCAGGTGAATGAGGTTCAGCTCGGAGGACGGGAGCGATTGTGAACTTGTTGTTGTTTGTTTCAGGACGTGTCGGAGGAGGTGCGCTCCATGGACAGCTGTGAGTACATCTGGGAGGCGGGGGTCGGCTTCGCTCAGTCGCCTCCGCTGAACTACGCCCACGACCTGAACAGGTGACGCTACTGCTCCGTTTGCTTTTTAAGTGACATACAACAGGCTTTTTTTGTAATTAATGGAAAAATTAACAAAAAAAAAAATGTATTTTTCTCATTTGAACCAAAGTTACCATTTTAATTTCAGAACAAAAACCCTCAGTTCTAACTTTTATTATTAGCAGAAATTATTTTCCTGATGTGGTTTAACATCTGTCCATGTTCATCAATCTGTCTTATCCTGTCAGGAGATTTTATTCTGAAGTGAGTCATTCATTTTCTGCACTTCTTGATTGAATAACAACTTGCGAAACTTATCTTAAAATAAAACGTTTAGAATAGTTTTTAGAAAAAACTCAGTCTGTTGGAACTGTAATAGTATATCTACGGTCAGTTCTACTGAGCCGTACTGTACACTAAATGTAAGAATGAGCAGGTGTTACCTGTCAACCATCAATTACATCACGAGTTCTCTTCTTTTTCAAGGATTAAACAATACATTTTTCATTCAACCTTTATTTAGTCAGGTAAATCTCATTGAGCCTCATGGACTCATTTACAAGAGAGACCTGCTACAAACTAAAGAATGATGAACATCAATGATAGAATTTCCTTAAACAATAAACAATAGACAAACATAAGAGAGAAATACAATTTTTTTTAACACGGTATCAAAACTAGCAAAAACATTTAACAAAACTAGCAAAAAAACCTGTGATCAGATGATGAGATGTAATGTGACAATGAAGCGTTAATTATAGTTGGCATACCAGGAGTACTGCCATTTATTAACAAACACATAAAATTACATCAACATATGTACACGGTGATCAATCAATCGGATTCCTATAATTTAACATCAGCAGATGAAATGACGTGTCCGTAACTTCTAGGAACAACAGAATAAAGTTATGGGTCTTAGAATAACATATCTGCAGGCATTTAGCTTAAGGTTACTGGCAGAATGGATAAGAGAAAGTTTAGGAGGAGTAGAAAGATGGAGGAAGTAAAGGAGGGGTAGTTATCTTGAAGTTAGTTTCAACCAGATACGGCACACTCTTCGGCCGGCGTCCGCTGGACTTCAGGTCCGCTAAACGAACATCGACTTTTTACCTTGGCGAAGATTCTTTGTCCAAGCTCCAGTAAAGTTGGCCAACCTTAAACGTGCACGGAGCGTCCATCCAGCTAACGTTTCCAGCGTGTTCACTCTCAGCGTCTCGCATGAGATCCGCGTCAACTGAACCGAGGTAGTGGCACTGGTTCCGGTTAGTTTTCAAGATAAAAGTATTCCTTAAGAGGAAAATTCATTCAAGTTGGAGCTTAGAAGCTTGAGGCGGACTTATAGCCAGCAATGCTATGAGTCCTTAGCTGATGACGTGTCATTAGCGTTTGACCAGCGTTCAATCCAGCTCTTAGTAGAAACATCATAGTTCAACTTCTCCAGCAGACTGGGGAAGAAGCAGGAAGTCAGGGTTTTTGAAGAGGGCTTGACCTCCTGATTTCTGGTTCTTCTGATTGGTTCGTTCGACCAGTGGGAGGAAGTTACTTGAAATGATCATAGTTCAAGGAGAAGGTCAGAAGCAGTCAGAAACAGAAAGGACTGTTTACAGAGAAAGACAGAATACAGTCGCCAGTTAAGTGATTAACTGATTAAGCTGATTCTAACTTCTAAACAAATCTGAAAAGTTCAACTTGACATATTATTCAACTTTAGACAGAGTTCTTTGACTATGACATATTGAAAAATATACCAGCATAGTAATGATCATTCACATATTGGAATAACACTGTTCATACGAATAACACAAAGTTATGCATTGATTATATTTGAATTAGCACAAAGTAAAAGAATAAGAGAGTCTCTTGTGATTTAATTTGTGTCTTGATTCAAATTAATAAAATAAGACAGTGTTAATGTGTTTCACTGAGAGATTCAGTGAAAAAGTGTTTTAATACAGTTTCCAGAGGCCAGGGTCTGGTCCACTACAGAACCAAATGGAAACATTAATTGAATCAACATTCTGTTTGTTTGTTTGTCTGTTTGTTTGTTTGTTTGTTTTGAGGACGGAGCTGCTGAAGCTGCTGCTCACCTGCTTCTCTGAAGCCATGTACCTGTCTCCTTCATCTGACCGCAACGTGCTCAACCCCTGGGTCTCCTTCTTCTGCTCTGCAGAAAACAGGTAAACAACCAGTAAACAGCAGCTAAACAACTGGTAAACAACCGATAGACAGCTGGTAAACAACCGATAGACAGCAGGTAGACAGCAGGTAAACAATTGGTAAACAACCAGTAAACAGCAGGTAAACAACTGGTAAACAACCGGTAGACAGCAGGTAAACAACTGGTAAATAGCAGTTAAAGACCGTGTAAAGTGAATTTCAACATTTCCTTAAATAAACATTATAAATGTGATAATTGTAATGTTGTAAATGAGTAAAAAGTCTCAAAATTGTAGCTCAATTCATTTTGAAGTTATACATGAAACTGTGTATAAAGACATGTGTGTTTCAGGATTTTTTAGGCGTGTTTTAAACGTGACCGCGTTTCGTCACGCGGTCCTCATTAGTATAGCCCCCACCCCCTGCTGCTCCAGTCATATAAATTGTTCTTCGCATGGGTGGAGCCGTTCACTCGCGACTCGCAGATAGCATCAGATAGCAATAGCATAGATATTTTGTTCATTGTTAGCTAGCTAATCAATTATGCCTCGTTCCTGCATCTTCCCAGGATGTTTTAATGGTCAGGGCACCTGCTACTGACCGTCTCCCTCCTCAGCCTCCGGACACCGCCGCCGCCTTTCCTGTTTCTTTTCTTTCTTTCTTTTTTTTATTGCTAAGCCTGTGCCCTACAAGTTCACAAGCTCCTTTTTTGCTAAGAAAATGCGACAGGTCCATTGCATACTTAGTTATCAACGTGATTACTCTTTATCTTAATCACCAACACAGCCCCCGCATGCGATGTGTCGGGTCGGACCGGTGCAGCCGCGCGAGTCCGCTCATCTTCTAAACACATACAGTGCTTTAAGTGGGCCGGAACTCACCGGTACCCAGTTCCGCCACTTCTAAAATTTAACCCTGAGAGTACCGGGACTTTTTTTAAGAGTAAGGTGCGTTCCGGAACTTATTTTTGTCTTCTCCACTTGAAAGACCCGTGGCAGATTAGAATGCATCATTTCCCCCTGACTGGATTTCAAGAAAGAGTGATGCATCTTCACGACAATAAAACATCTTTGGTGGAGCGCGTCATTTTGGCCAATCACAACCTCAGGATAGACAGGGGGAGGAGACGACAGCGAAATCTGTAAAAAATAAAAACAAACTGCAGCGGGACAGAGCGCGAGGGAAGCGGAAGTAATTCCTCCAACGTGTGGGTAAAGTTAATATTTTTATACATGCAGTGGAGTGTAACCATTGTTTAGTAAAATGGCATGTTGTGTTACAAATAAAACTAAATAAAAATTAACAAAATAAGAGTCAGTTGCACCCCTAAAGCCACTGTGATAAAGTATCACATTAATTTAATTATTTTAGCCACAGGAGTGAGTTTAAAAACAGGATGATGTCTATATGAACTAGTTGAATGAGGTGTCTCTAAAATATCCTGATTCATGATCAATAATAATTTAAAAAAAATTTTAATCTGTCCACAGGACCTGACTTTATTTTGTTAGATGTCTCTAAAATAGTTAGTGAATCATGTTTACATGTAGGTAAACATAGATGTTTAACAACTTGTTAAAATACACCAGAATGCAGGAAATGGCATCTACTTTATTCAAAATTTCTGGCAAAACATCTTCACCAGCATATTTAAGAAACTAGTTTTTACTGTTAGTAAGTGAGTTTTATTTATATAGCACATTTCACAGACATGAGAGTCACATAGTGCTTTACAAAAGGAAAAATAAAATCATAAAATCACAGAAGTACTATACAGAAAGGTAAAACATAACAAACTCTAAAAGTCAATGTACAAAATTAACCAAAAGCCTGTCTGAAGAGATAAGTCTTAAGTTTTTAAATGCATCTGTTGACTCGGAGCAGCGCATTGTTAGCAAAATGTTCTGCTGTATTTGACTTGCTGCTGTTGTTGGTTGTTAATTTTTTGGTTGACACAATCTTTCCTATTTATGTCCTCATTAAATTAGGTTAGTAAATGACTTTTACCTGAAGCATGTTAAAAAATTACAAAATCTTTCGGGGGGGGGGGGTTGGCGCAACGTTTGTCACCTTTTTCATCCCTTCTGAGTTTGCAGGTATGCATATGACTTTAGGGAGGGTACCGGCACTTATTTTTTTCCACTTAAAGCACTGAACACATAACAGCGGAGTTATGAATTATAGTTGCGTCCTCAACTTTAAAAATAAAACCAGAGTTGTTTGTGCACTAAAAACAGCGTAACTCTTGGAAAAAGGAGCAAACAGAGCAGGTTTACTGATGAACCTGTCTTCCTCCTCCACACAGTTCAGCTCTGAGCGAGAGAGTCCTCCTACTTGCTCTCTGAGCTGCAGAACTGCGCTGAAACCACGCCCACTGCTGACACGCCCCCACAGTTCCAGACTAAGGGAAAATCATGTATTTTCATGATTTTTGACACTTAATTTTATAAGGAAAACAATGTTTTTAATCAGTCAGATTTATATGGGTGATTAATAACACATATTTATGCCATGTGATAAACTAAAAACACAAATCTAATTTCACTTTACACGGTCTTTAAACAACAGGTAAACAACCAGTAAACAGCAGGTAAACAAAGAGTAAACAATGTGTAGCATGAGGTAAACTTCAGGTGCAGTATAAAAGCCAGTTTGTTGTTTACAGTTTGTTGTTTACAGTTTGTTGTTTACAGTTTGTGGTGCAGTAAACAAACATGTGTTGCAGACACGCCCTCCCTCTCTTCACCTCCCTGCTGAACGTGGTCTGCGCCTACGACCCCGTCGGCTTCGGCTTCCCCTACAACCACCTGCTGTTCTCCGACCAGCGCGAGCAGCTGGTGGAGCAGGCGCTGCAGGTCCTCGTCGTCAGCCTGGAGCACGAGTCCGGGTCGGCCGCCGGCGCCGCCCTGCAGGCTCTGGACGCCTCCACGACCCCCCCATCGGGGGAGGAAACGCAGGTAGACTGACGGAGGGAAAATGGTCGATTCACACAGAAAAAGAGAAACAGGATGAAAGAACTTCATGTCTCAAATCAAAAACAGATAAGAGCGTCCGTAAGACCAGAAACCACCAGATTAATAAGTATTCTCACAAATAAACAGTTTAAAACTATATAACGTTAAATATTGTTCTGATTGGGTTTTTAAATTTTCACTGACATTATTCATGATTTTTTTTTTTCATCATATATTATAAATAAATCTATCAATTTATTCTACCGGTAATTATTGCATCTTTCCCCAAACATTTCTGTACACTTAATGTAAACACAACATTAAAATCATTGTTAGTAAGAACTCTTATTCAATAAGCTTCTTTGTTTTATAATTTAAATACTGTATATATTTTTTTACATTTAAGTAAACTTTGAACAGAATTTGTTGTTTAATAACATCAAAAAATTCATTTGTAAATTTGTTTTTGTTTTCATTAAGAGATTAATTATAATCAAAGTGCATTATAAAAAAACAAGACTTTTTATTTGTTTGCATTTTCTTTCATTTGTAAAGTAAAAAATATATTATTTGCAAACCAAAGTTGCAGAATAAATCTAATTTAAATAAAAATAACCTGTGACTGAACACTGAACCTTGAGGAACGCCACGGATAACTATGTAACTCTAATATTTATTTTTATATCTTGAAATCTTTTATGCAAATTGTTTCTGAGCCAAAAATGTATAACTTTTATTTTGAGTGTTTTTAATTTGTTGATCATTTGTGACAAAAACTTTGTCACAATAAAAATATTGAAATAGAATATTTCATATAATTTTTGTTTTTTCAGCCTTCAGGACCCGACAACCTGTTTGTGAATTATCTCTCCAGGATCCACAGAGAGGAGGTACCGTGAGCTTCAGCAGTCATCATGCAGCTGGATGCTTGAAACGTGTATATTTATTATTTTTTTATGTTTTTATTTAGGACCTGAGCTTTGTCCTTAAAGGTTTGGCTCAGCTCCTCAACAACCCTCTGATCCAGACTTACCTTCCTCGATCCACAAAGAAGATCCAGTTCCACCAGGAGCTGCTGATCCTCTTCTGGAAGTGCTGCGACTTCAACAAGGTGCGAGACTTTATATACAAACTGGATTCCAAAAAAGTTGGGACACTGAACAAATTGTGAATAAAAACTGAATGCAATGATTTGGAGATGGCAAATGCCAATATTTTATTCGTAATAGAACATAGATGACAGATCAAAAGTTTAATCTGAGTAAATGTAACATTTTAAAGGAAAAATATGTTGATTCAAAATTTCACAGTGTCAACAAATCCCAAAAAAGTTGGGACAAGTAGCAATAAGTGGCTGGAAAAAGGAAATTGAGCATATAACGAACAGCTGGAAGACCAATTAACACTAATTAGGTCAATTGACAACATGATTGGGTATAAAAAGAGCTTCTCAGAGTGTCAGTGTCTCTCAGAAGCCAAGATGGTAAGAGGATCACCAATTCCACCATTGTTGCGCAGAAAGATAGTGCAGCAATACCAGAATGGTGTTACCCAGCGTAAAATAGCAAAGACTTTTAAGTTATCATCATCAACCGTGCATAACATCATCAAAAGATTCAGAGAATCTGGAACAATCGCTGTGCGTAAGGGTCAAGGCCGTAAAACTCTACTGGATGCTCGTGATCTCCGGGCCCTTAAACGTCACTGCACCTCAAACAGGAATGCCACTGTCAAGGAAATAACAGAATGGGCTCAGGAATACTTCCAGAAAGCATTGTCAGTGAACACAATCCACCGTTGCAGCTGAAACTGTACAGTGCAAAGAGGAAGTCATTTCTAAGCAAGCTCCACAAGCTCAGACGTTTGCACTGGGCCAGGGGTCATTTAAAATGGAGTGTGGGCTAAGGTCACTGCCAGGAGTCTCACACAGTTGCATAATTTTACTTTCATCTTTTTTGTTTCAGTCTCTATTTGTCATACCTGTAATAAAGGAGCACACAAGCTTTATTTCTGAAATCACATGAGTCAGCACTTAAACTTCCTAAGTTGGAATGTTAAAGGTTTAAACCATCCAGTGAAGAGAAGAAAGGTTTTCTCCCATATTAAACACCTTAATACAGATGTGGCGTTTCTACAGGAGACTCACATCAGGAGCTCTGATAACGTGCGTCTCCTGGCATGCTGGAGAGGACAACGCTTTCATTCTCTCTTTCAAGCCAAAGCACGAGGGGTCTCCATACTGATCAGCCAGAACACTCCATTTGAGGCCCATAATGTGGTAGCTGATAAATATGGCAGGTTTGTTATAGTGAGTGGGAAACTCTACAGCACTTTAGTTGCACTGGTGAATGTTTACGCTCCTAATACAGATGATGATAATTTTTTTAGACAACTATTTTCTTCTTTACCCGATCTCAATAAATATCGTCTGGTGCTGGGCGGTGATTTCAACTGCTGGTTGGACCCAGTTTTGGACCGCTCATCTGTTAAAACTAATGTCATAAGCAAATCTGCATCAGTCATTCAAACCTTTTTATCTGACTACGGACTGTGCGATGTGTGGCGTGCTCTAAACCCTGATAAGAGAGAGTACTCATATTTTTCACACGTACACAAAACTTATTCAAGAATTGATTACTTTATCACAGATATTAGATACTTAAATCAGATCTGCTCCTGTGATTACCAGAGCATAGTAATTTCAGATCACGCCCCACTCACTATGTCCCTATCTCTTCCTCACTTTTCCCCAAGAACTGGACAGTGGCGTTTTAATTCAACCTTGCTCTCGGATGAAAACTTTCTAAAGTTTATTCAGGATGAGATACATTTTTATTTTGCTACTAATTCCTCCCAAGAGATTTCTAGCCTCATAGTATGGGATGCTTTTAAGGCCTATATCAGAGGCCAGATTATTGCCTACTCAGCAAAAATAAAAAAACAGTCTACTAATGAACAGAATAACCTAATGCAACAAATCAAAGAGATTGACATAAAATATGCACACAATCAATGTCCGGAACTTTTGAAAAAGCGTATTGAACTTAAAACGAGGCTTGACCTACTAACAACACATTCAGCTGAACGTTTTCTCTTGCATGACAGATTCAAATTCTATGTACATGGCGACAAACCTGATAAACTATTAGCAACCATGCTTAAGGGCTCTAGGGCAAGGCAAACTATTCCTAAACTTCGAAAACAAGACGGCAATACAATCACAGATCATGAAAAAATTAATGATGCATTCAGAGACTTCTACTCGGAGTTATACAGCTCACAATTACAAACCAATCCTAAAAAGATTGATGATTTCTTAGCTAAACTTCACATCCCTGTCATCTCACCTGAACTCAAAAACAGGTTAGATGAACCCATCTCCCAGTCAGAAGTCTCACTAGCAATAGCTTCAATGCAGTCTGGCAAAACTCCAGGTCCAGATGGTTTTCCCTCTGAATTTTTTAAAAAATTTTCAGTCCTACTATCTGCTCAGCTTAGTTCCACCCTTACTGAATGCTTTGAACAAGGATCCCTCCCTCAGTCATTTTATGAAGCCTGTATCACACTACTTGTAAAAAAAGGAAAAGATCCAATGGAATGCACCTCATACAGACCTATCTCTCTCTTGAATACAGATGTTAAAATTTTAGCTAAGATTCTTGCCCGTAGGCTCGAAACCGTCTTACCATCTGTTATTTCAAAAGACCAAACAGGTTTCATTAAAGACCGACATTCATATTTTAATATACGTAGGTTGCTTAACATAGTTTATTCAAGTCCCACAGTCTCGGATGAGTGTGTTGTTTCTCTTGACGCTGAAAAGGCCTTTGATCGGGTTGAATTTGACTATCTTTTTGCAGCTCTTAGTAAATTTGGTTTTGGAGGAAAATTCATTCATTGGATTAAATTATTGTACCATCAGCCATCTGCTACAGTACGTACTAATTCTCAAACCTCAAAACCATTTAAATTACAAAGAGGCACCCGCCAAGGCTGTCCTCTTAGCCCCTTGCTTTTTGATCTAGCCATAGAGCCCCTCGCTATTGCACTACGAACCAGTAAGGAGATATCCGGCATCTGGAGAAATGACATGGAACATAAGGTGTCACTTTACGCTGATGACCTTTTACTTTTTATTTCCAAGCCATCAACTTCATTGCCTTTTGCCCTCAACTTGTTTACCCAATTCGGCCAGATCTCCGGGTATAAATTAAACCTTACCAAAAGTGAGCTTTTCCCTTTAAGTAATAAAGTAAATATATCAGACTTTACTAATTTGCCGTTCAGAATTGAAAGACAAAAAATTACATATCTGGGTGTCACAGTGACAAAAAAACATAAAAACTTGTTCAAAGAAAATCTGACTCCACTGTTGAACCAAGTGAAAAGATCCCTCACAAAATGGACGCCACTTTCCATGTCCTTGGTAGGACGTATAAACTCAATTAAAATGACTATACTACCCAAATTTTTATATGTTTTTCAGGCACTACCTATTTTTATTCCTAATATATTTTTCAACGAGCTGGATTCAATTTTTTCATCCTACATATGGAGGAATAAACGTCCAAGGCTTAATAAGATGAATCTTCAAAAACCTAAAGAGGAGGGGGGTTTTGGTCTTCCTAACTTTCGGTTTTATTATTGGGCTGCTAACCTCAGATGCTTAGTGCACTGGTATTTTTACCATAACCTGAGTAATTCCCCTGATTGGGTGACTATGGAATTACACAACAACAATAATATATCTCTACCAGCTATGCTTTGTGCTCCACTTTCACTCTCCTCACCCAACTCCATTTTGAATCCTGTAGTGAAACATTCACTAAAAATATGGGGCCAGTTTAGAAAACATTTTAAACTTAAGGATTTTTCCCCTCTAAGCCCCATTGCACCTAACCATTTGTTTAAACCTTCTCTTCAGGATGGGGTGTTTCTGGGATGGCACAGGAGCGGTCTTACTCATTTTAAGGACCTTTTCATTGAGAAGAAATTGGCATCATTTGAACAACTTAGCAATAAGTATGGTCTACCACAATCCCATTTTTTCAGATATTTACAAATCAGACATTTTATTCAATCACATTTTTCAGGCTCAGTTTCTCTACCAGAGCCTACACTGTTGGAAACCATCTTACAATTGAACCCGACCCGTAAAGGGCTTATTTCACGGCTTTACAATCTAATGTTGAACAGAATAGAGACCTCCTCACCCAAACTTAAAGCTGTATGGGAGGAGGACCTGGGCATGACCATTCCAGATGAAACATGGGCTTCTATACTCAAACTTGTTAACACAACATCTCTATGTGCACGCCATTGTCTTATTCAGTTTAAAGTGGTACACAGAGCCCACTTCTCCAAAAGCAAACTGTCTCGTATTTATCCAGAAATCACCCCATACTGTGACAAATGCAAAACTGCTGAGGCCACACTGGTTCATATGTACTGGTCCTGTCCCAGCCTTGGTCAGTTTTGGACGGATGTTTTTAAAACCCTGTCCACAATCTTCAGAGTAGAAGTAACACCTAGCCCTCTCCTTGCTCTGTTTGGTATCAGTGGTGAAGAGTTACCTCTATCAGCCTCCAAAAGACAAGCACTGGCTTTTTGTTCCTTGTTAGCAAGGCGTGCAATTCTAATAAGATGGAAGGGTGCTG
>JBBPBX010021458.1:10390-28293 GCA_038048925.1 Garcialebias charrua
CTTTGGCTGAACCAAAACGCTTCACAAATAACTTTGATTACCGGTGGTGCCAAAAAGGTTTCCATAACAACAGTGTATGTGCAATGTAATCTACTAAGGTAAAGATTGGCAGTGAACACCTGAAACTGTCAACTTGACTGGTTTTCTTTTCTTTTCGTGTTCTCCCTTCCTTGAGTCTTGATGCCAGTTTGACTCTGTCTTCTGGACCGGCTGTGATAATGGTGGTATTTGTAATCCTCACGTTGACTCCCCTCTCCTGATAATGCATTACAATCACAAGCTGACAATTCGTCCGGGCAGGCCCATACGCAAAAAGCCAGACTCGAATAGCTGGAATGTTGCTTCAAACAGTGGGTCTTTAGCTGACGGCAAAGCTGTTATCTGCTTCTCCCGCTCGAAGAGCTGCTCTGCACAACTCTCAAAGCATCACTGACAGGAACGAGCAGAAAAGATTAGAAATGCAGAAAATAGGGAATGAAAATGTTTGATTTTGGAAGTCAATCAAGCGGACCTGCAGGACATAAAGAAGTTTAGGTTTTAAAGGAATGAATGTTGAGACTCGGGCACAGAAGATGAAATGTTCTCAGGATGAAAAAGACATAATTTGTGATCAGTAAGACACCACAGGTGTGACAAACATTACTGTTAGTAAATGGGGTTCTGTGTGACAAAATTTGGGCTTATTCATCTTTTTCTTTGCCCTCTTGCATCCCTTTCATTTTTGGAGGCATCTGACAAAGTGCAAACTTTTTTCTTATGTAATAACCTGCAAATTGCACCAAAGCAAATTTGTTGCACTTTTCAAGTGGCAAATTACTAAAAAGAACATTCCTTAAAATTCCTCCTTTTTTGTCAGTTGTAATGAACAACAATATGAATGGGACTGAATGAGCTCAGCAAACTTGTCAGCAATAATGGACTGAACTTATATAGCACCTTTTTATTTCCTGTGGGATCAATAAAGATCTATCTGATCAAGATACTTAAAGTGCTTTACACTACAATCTGTGCCCTTATTTATCCATTCATACTGCACTCTACTATATCCAAAAAAGAATAATCAGTGCTTTTATCACATTCATACACCAATGGGACACACATCAAAGGCAATGTGTGTGTCTTGCCTAGGGAATCTTTGGCATGTGACTGCTGGTGGAATCGAACACCCAACTCTTCCATTGGAGGATGACCGTTCAGCCACAGAGTCAGAGTCAGAGAATCTTTATTGTCATTTGCACCGCATGTGGGACATGTGATGAAACGAGATGATGTACACAGGGTCCCAGTTACATCCAACAATAAAATGTAAGATAAGAACAGTAATAACATCTAAGATATGAACTAAGAAAAACATCAACTAAAAAAATACACTAAGCACTAATATCATAGAAAACATTACTCTAAACAGCAGCACGAACATCAGTCTGTATGAGCAGATGGGCATGAATGAACACAGCAACATGAAACAGATCAGCAGCAACATGAAACAGATCAGCAGCAACATGAAACAGATCAGCAGCAACATGAAACAGATCAGCAGCAACATGAAACAGATCAGCAGCAACATGAAACAGATCAGCAGCAACATGAAACAGATCAGCAGCAACATGAAACAGATCAGCAGCAACATGAAACAGATCAGCAGCAACATGAAACAGATCAGCAGCAACATGAAACAGATCAGCAGCAACATGAAACAGATCAGCAGCAACATGAAACAGATCAGCAGCAACATGAAACAGATCAGCAGCAACATGAAACAGATCAGCAGCAACATGAAACAGATCAGCAGCAACATGAAACAGATCAGCAGCAACATGAAACAGATCAGCAGCAACATGAAACAGATCAGCAGCAACATGAAACAGATCAGCAGCAACATGAAACAGATCAGCAGCAACATGAAACAGATCAGCAGCAACATGAAACAGATCAGCAGCAACATGAAACAGATCAGCAGCAACATGAAACAGATCAGCAGCAACATGAAACAGATCAGCAGCAACATGAAACAGATCAGCAGCAACATGAAACAGATCAGCAGCAACATGAAACAGATCAGCAGCAACATGAAACAGATCAGCAGCAACATGAAACAGATCAGCAGCAACATGAAACAGATCAGCAGCAACATGAAACAGATCAGCAGCAACATGAAACAGATCAGCAGCAACATGAAACAGATCAGCAGCAACATGAAACAGATCAGCAGCAACATGAAACAGATCAGCAGCAACATGAAACAGATCAGCAGCAACATGAAACAGATCAGCAGCAACATGAAACAGATCAGCAGCAACATGAAACAGATCAGCAGCAACATGAAACAGATCAGCAGCAACATGAAACAGATCAGCAGCAACATGAAACAGATCAGCAGCAACATGAAACAGATCAGCAGCAACATGAAACAGATCAGCAGCAACATGAAACAGATCAGCAGCAACATGAAACAGATCAGCAGCAACATGAAACAGATCAGCAGCAACATGAAACAGATCAGCAGCAACATGAAACAGATCAGCAGCAACATGAAACAGATCAGCAGCAACATGAAACAGATCAGCAGCAACATGAAACAGATCAGCAGCAACATGAAACAGATCAGCAGCAACATGAAACAGATCAGCAGCAACATGAAACAGATCAGCAGCAACATGAAACAGATCAGCAGCAACATGAAACAGATCAGCAGCAACATGAAACAGATCAGCAGCAACATGAAACAGATCAGCAGCAACATGAAACAGATCAGCAGCAACATGAAACAGATCAGCAGCAACATGAAACAGATCAGCAGCAACATGAAACAGATCAGCAGCAACATGAAACAGATCAGCAGCAACATGAAACAGATCAGCAGCAACATGAAACAGATCAGCAGCAACATGAAACAGATCAGCAGCAACATGAAACAGATCAGCAGCAACATGAAACAGATCAGCAGCAACATGAAACAGATCAGCAGCAACATGAAACAGATCAGCAGCAACATGAAACAGATCAGCAGCAACATGAAACAGATCAGCAGCAACATGAAACAGATCAGCAGCAACATGAAACAGATCAGCAGCAACATGAAACAGATCAGCAGCAACATGAAACAGATCAGCAGCAACATGAAACAGATCAGCAGCAACATGAAACAGATCAGCAGCAACATGAAACAGATCAGCAGCAACATGAAACAGATCAGCAGCAACATGAAACAGATCAGCAGCAACATGAAACAGATCAGCAGCAACATGAAACAGATCAGCAGCAACATGAAACAGATCAGCAGCAACATGAAACAGATCAGCAGCAACATGAAACAGATCAGCAGCAACATGAAACAGATCAGCAGCAACATGAAACAGATCAGCAGCAACATGAAACAGATCAGCAGCAACATGAAACAGATCAGCAGCAACATGAAACAGATCAGCAGCAACATGAAACAGATCAGCAGCAACATGAAACAGATCAGCAGCAACATGAAACAGATCAGCAGCAACATGAAACAGATCAGCAGCAACATGAAACAGATCAGCAGCAACATGAAACAGATCAGCAGCAACATGAAACAGATCAGCAGCAACATGAAACAGATCAGCAGCAACATGAAACAGATCAGCAGCAACATGATGTGATATTTCACAGTGATTATTCTGGTTATTTATTCATGAGTCTAACAGCCTCAGGGTAGAAGCTGTTCCTCAGTCTAGTGGTTCTACACTTGATGCTCCAACCTCCGTCCTGAGGGGAGTGGGGCAAAAAGTGTGTGTGCTGGGTGAGTGGGGTCTTTCATGATGCAGGTGGCTCTTTTCCTGCATCTGGAGGTGTAAATGTCTGGTGATAGTGGGGAGACTGACTCCAACAGACTTCTGTGCAGCCTTCACCACTCTCTGCAAAGCTTTTCTTTCTGCAGCTGTGCAGCCGCCATGCCACATGTTGATGCTGGAGTACAGGATGCTCTCCACTGCACATCTGTAGAAAGCAGTGAGGACGCTTCTCAGACCAGCTTGTCTCAGCCGTCTGAGGAAGTAGAGTCTCTGATGACGTTTCTTGATCAAGCTGGTGGTGTTGTTGCTCCAGCTGAGGTTATCATTCAAGTGTACACCCAAGTACTTGTAGCTGGAGACCACTTCCACCACAGATCCTCTTATGTTCAGTGGGGTGTGGGTGTGTTTGTTCCTTCTGAAGTCCACAATCATCTCCTTTGTCTTCTTCACATTGATGTGAAGGTTATTCTCTTTGCACCAGCTCTCCAGGTGTTCCACCTCCTGCCTGTAGCTGGACTCATCATTGTTTGTGATGCATCCCACCACAGGTGTGTCATCTGCAAACTTTACAATATGACAGCCTGGATAGGTGGCTGCACAATCATATCAGAGTCAGAGTCAGAGAGTCTTTATTGTCATTTGCACCACATGTGGTACATGTGATGAAAACGAGATTATGTACACGGGGTCCCAGTTACAGCCAACAACAAATGCAAGAGAAAAACAGTAATAACATCTAGAATTAACTAAGAAAAACATCAACTAGTAATACACTAAGCCTAGCCTGGCCCTCGCCTTCCTGCACAGCTCCGCTCAATTCTCATTTCCCTTCACTTCACAGTCTGGGACTTCTCCCATCCACAACCATTTCTCCGGTAGATTTTTGTTCGGACCAATCAGAGAGCAGAAGGCGGAGTTTTGAACGACGTCGACTGACGTCGTCATTCAAAATGGCTGCCGCCACGAAGGAATTTTCAATAAAACAAGGTAAAAAACTATTATTTCTCTGCTGAGAAAAAATATATTTCATAGCTGACGTTATATCAGAAGTGTTCCTGAGCAATCAGAGAGCAGAAGGCGGAGTTTTGAACGATGTCGACTGACGTCGTCATTCAAAATGGCTGCCGCCACGAACGAATTTTCATCAAAACAAGGTAAAAAACTATTATTTCTCTGCTGAGAAAAAATATATTTCATAGCTGACGTTATATCAGAAGTGTTCCTGAGCTTAACAGTTCCTAAATCAATTCACGAAATGGTCAAATCTGCTGGATATTAAATAGTTTCGGTTTGATATTTTCCAAACAGCCTCGGGTGCGCTACGAAAATAAATGATAAAAAATCGAATTTTATCTCAAATGTTTCATCTAGGCCAACAGTCAGTAAATTAAAGACATATAATTACACACTGGTGGCAGAAAAAATATCCACCGAGTGGTTTCTGAGCAATTTATCTGATAGCCTGGACCTCGCCAGGCTAAACTAACAAAACTCTGCCTCCTGTTCTCTGATTGGTCCATTCAAAAATCTCCAGGAGAAATCGTTGTCTATGGCAGAGATGCCAGACCCTAGTCCAAAGCGAAGTGAAGGACAAGGGTCTGGTTTAAACCAGGCTAACTAAGCCCTAATGTAGTAGAAAAACATCATTATAAACAGCAGCACGAACATGAGTCTGTATGAGCAGATGGTCACAGATGAACACAGCAACAAGAAAACAGATCAGCATCAGCATGATGTGATATTTTGCAGTGTTATTTATTTATTCATGAGTCTAACAGCCTCAGGGTAGAAGCTGTTCCTCAGTCTAGTGGTTCTACATTTGATGCTCCTCAACCTCCGTCCTGAGGGGAGTGGGGCAAAGAGTGAGTGTGCTGGGTGAGTGAGGTCTTTCATGATGCAGGTGGCTCTTTTCCTGCATCTGGAGGTGTAAATGTCTGTGATGGTGGGGAGACTGACTCCAACAGACTTCTGTGCAGCCTTCACCACTCTCTGTAGAGCTTTCCTCTCTGCAACTGTGCAGCCTCCATGCCACACGTTGATGCTGGAGCACAGGACGCTCTCCACTGCACACCTGTAGAACGAGGTGAGAACTGGGCTGCTCAGACCAGCACGTCTCAGCCGTCTGAGGAAGTAGAGTCTTTGATGACCTTTCTTGATCAGGCTGGTGGTGTTGTTGGTCCAGCTGAGGTTATCATTCAAGTGTATGTCATATGTGAGCAGAGTGGACAGAAGAAGTCTCATCACGCATCCTTGAGGAGAGCCAGTGCTAAGAGTTATGGTGGAGGAGGAGAAGTTGTGGTTCCCTTTTCAGTCATGTCACTCGGTGCAACATAAATGCTATGGGAAATTGCGCTCCGTGCAGTTACCTCAAGGAATACAATCACGCCTTTACGGCAGGGGCGTCAGCGTCGCGCCAGAGGCCCCGCCCTCTGGGTACTTAAGCCGCTGATGCCCATCCATCGATCTCCTATTGCCCTTCACCTCACTTAAACCTGAACTCTCTCTCTTTGCGGGACTTCTTAGTTGCCTCATCGCTCGACCAGAGGTGAGCTTGCTCCCTACATAGAGCGTACAGAGAATTATTCCTGCGTATTGCTGGGCTAGCGAAAGCTAGTCCGGCACATTTTCCTTAACCTCAAAGTTTTTTCTTCTCCTCTTTCCGCAAACTGCTTCGCACGACGGCGCTAACTGCGTCACACCGCTACCTCTGCTAATTTGTAGCAGGCTAGCCAACAAAAGCGACGCGACGGAGGAGACATCTCAAATAAAAAGAAAAAAGATCTTGGAAGGACTCGCTCATCTTATCTCGGACATGCCTCCAGAGAAAGGAAAGCGAAAGACAAGACTTCTGAAAAAGACCAGCAGGACGACAAGCACAACCTCGCACACGTGCCCCAGCAGATGCAGTTTTTCTCTCTCAGCGACGGACATGCACGAGGCCTGTCCCGTCTGCTTGGGGATGTTGCACGCAAATATGTCACTGGATACGCCCGAGTCCTGCCCACACTGCAGCCTGGAGGCGGTGAGGAGGCACCGGGCGGACTTTGTCGCCAAGGCCATGGGGGCTGCTACGGCGCCAGCAGACCCGGACACTACTGAACCTTTGACTCCCACGTCGGAGCTCGAGAGCATGGCTTTGGATGACACCACCCGGGTCGAATGGGGCGACTGCCCAGATGTGCTGGCTCCCATGGTGGACTTAACAGTCGAATTTGACACTCGAGGCATGATGAACGAGGATGAGATCTCGATTTCAGCCTCAGGTGAATTTTCTGCGGATGACGCCAACGCCGAATACGAGGAACAGGAAGAAGACCTCTCCCGCACCCATGCTCCCGGAGACTGACTTTTCCATCCCTGCTCTGTTCGACTTGTGTCACAAAGCAACGGACACACTGCAGATCCCGGAGCCTCCACCTCGTCAACAAGTCACGAGGTTGGTAGGAAATTATTTTTATTCAAAGCAGCAGGCCGCCACGAGGCAAAGGATACCCGTCTTTCCGGACTTTCTCACAGAGCTGACCCACACCTGGTCTCAGCCCAGAGCTCCCATGCTGCTGCCGCTCTCGCAGTTTCTCGACGTGGACAGGATGGATGAAGTGGGATTAGCCAATGTGCCTCAAATTGAGGACACACTGGCGTCTCATCTGGATCCCAAGTCATCCGGGACAAAACCAACTCTTCCCAGCAAAGCCTGTCGAGCTTCGGGTTCTCTGCTCGAGAACTGCTACAGAGCTCAGGGCCTCGCGGCGCACGCAATGAACGCGTCTGCCATAATGCAAGCGTTCCTGGCTGAAAAACTACAGGAGCTGGATAAAGCCTGCAGGGCAACAGACTTTGTGCTCCGCATGATGGGGACAGCAGCTGTTACACAAGGCAGAGGCATGGCTGAAGTGGTCATCGCAATATGCTATCTGTGAATGACCCTAACTGACCTCCCGGAGGGACAGAAAATTCCTTTTCTCCCCCATTCGATAGAACCGACGGGAATTTTTGGAAAAGCGCTTGATCGAATTCAGACCAGGCTGGAACAGGCTGAAGCTCTCCGGGTAGGCATCCCCAGGAGAGCCTTTGCTCCCCCCAGGGAGTCAGCTGGGAGCAGAGCACCGCAGCCTCGACACCACTCAGCCACACGTGCCCCACCGCAAAAGCGGCCGGCATACGAGGCCGAGCACCGGCAGAGACCACCGCCGGGCCCACCCCGGACCGAACACGCCTGGAGTAAAAACAGATTTGTTCCCCGCCAGGCGGTCCGACACAGAGCCTCCTCGGCGAATCGGGACACCAGGCAGAAGCGTGCCTGATGAACCAGGCCCGCTTCTTGACTTTACACGATCACCCGTCCACGCGGTACGGGAAATTATCTTTTCACGTCCAGACTTTGTTTGTAGCACGGTACAAAAAGCTGGTGACTTTGTTTTAGACACAAATCATGTTCTTTCTGCTGTGAGTGACATAAAGTCAAATATGTTGTTACACATAAGCACGAATAAAGCTAAAAAAACAGCCCCTCTCTGTTTTCTTGACTCACAAAAAAAACAAAAACAACAACAAACACAGTAACATCAGCAGAACGGTCCCCTCTGTTCTTCCAGCCGATATAAAGGGCGGGGGCCATCTCCTCCCCTCCCTCACGGCTCACGGGGTGTTAGCCTAATCAATAAACCCCAGCAGGGTGCCTCGGTTCTGTCTACAACAGACAGGCCCAGAGGCGCCTGCAAGCAGGCCCGTCAGTCCTCACAGAAGCAGGTGAGGTGGGTCACATGTTCCAGTCCCCGTCCTGTTGTGGACCACGGGGCCGGTAATACACAAATCAAACAAACCCGTGACACGTCCGCGCTCCAGGGGTGCGCGCCGACAGAATCTGATAAACCACCTTCCTGGCCACCTATTCATAGGACGCCAGTAAGGGACAGGGGGGCCACGGCAGAAGCCCGCAGGCCAACACCAGTATCACACGTTCACAAAGGTAGCTGTGATGAAACTGCAGCGTGTGTAAACACTAAGTGCAGAACAGAAATGGCACCAGGGCTAAATCAAACTCCTCTTCCCTTTAATCGAAGAGGACTGAACTCTCTGTCACCAACCAATCTAAAGTCTGCTCAACACAAAGGACCATCTCCACATTCCCATGCTAAAGCTGTCCCCTTATTCTCAATTCTCAACGCCATGCTCAAACAGTGATCCTGCAGCGTGTGACCGCGCTCACTGTGCTGACCCAACCAGGAAACGGGCTGGAGTCAGGAGATCTGCTCGTTTACAAAACCTGCAACCCCTCCGATCCATGACCCCCAACAAAAAGAGGAAAAACAGACATTCTGTTCAGCCTTTGTCGAATAATGACAGCAGATTGCCTCTGCCTCCAAACACTCTCGATCAGAGTAGCATGGCGGTACATCTGCAGGAAGGCCCTCTCCCTAACGTGGTTGGGCTCCAAGGGACCACAGAAATTAGGGTCCTTGAGGGAGAGCTGGTTCCACCACCTGCTCCTCTCCAGGGATCCTCCACATCACCAGAAGGAACAGTTTCGCCACTTAGGCTGAGAACTGTGGCAAATTTCAGTCCTCACCTTTCTTCAGGACCTGTTGGAGAAAGGTCTCTCTTTCTCAACGATTAAGGTGTTATTATCAGCAATTTCAGCTTTTCACGAGGGCTGGGGAGCAGGACGCCTGGCGCGCACCCGCTCATAATAAGATTTATGAAGGGCGTGCTAAGGAAGAGACCCCCCAGCAGGATCTTGACCCCTGGATGGGATCTTACTCTGGTCTTGGGGGCTCTCTGTGATCCCCCATTCGAACCACTGAGCAACATTAAGATAGATTTATTATCTTATAAGACCGCTCTTCTCCTGGCTCTTTGCTCGGCAAAACGTGTGGGTGACCTTCACGCTTTGTCCGTACATCCAATGTGTACCAGGTTTGCCCCTGATGGGTCAAAGGTCAACCTAAGGCCCAATCCTGCATATATACCCAAGGTTTTGACTGTAAACCCCAGAAGTCTGGACTTTGATCTCTCTTCTTTTCCACCTGCTCCTGTCCTCACTCAGGAACAGGAAAGGCTGAAGGCTCTGCCCCTCTCAATGAACATTTTTGCAAAGTATTACAGTTTGGATGTTACTGCGTGTGATGTCACTCAGGCTGTCCTTTCTAACACTCAGTAGAAAGCAGCCTTGGGATGCCTACTGAATAAAGGCGGACGTTCACACTAACATGCATTTTACTGAGCATTTCAAGGGCGTGAATGAATTACGTTCCCATAGCATTTATGTTGCACCGAGTGACATGACTGATAAGGGAACTGAAAGTTATGCACCATAACTCATGTTCCCTGAAGGAAGGGAACGAGGTGCAACATACCTGGCCCTTTCAATGCTGAAAGCTCGGTGAAGTGCATTTTGGAGATCTAAGGATGGGCGTCAGCGGCTTAAGTACCCAGAGGGCGGGGCTTCTGGCGCGACGCTGACGCCCCTGCCGTGAAGGCGTGATTGTATTCCTTTAGGTAACCGAGCGGAGCACAATTTCCCATAGCATTTATGTTGCACCTCATTCCCTTACTTCAGGGAACATGAGTTATGGTGCATAACTTTCAGATTCTCACTGACTGTGGTCTGTTTGTTAAGAAGTCTAGGACCCAGTTACAAATGGAGGGGCTTAGTCCCAGTGTAGATAGTTTGTCCATCAGTGTTTGGGGGATCATGGTGTTGAAGGCAGATGTGAAGTCCACAAAGAGCATACGGACATCTGAGTCTTTCTGTTCCTGGTGTGTGAGAGCAGTGTGGACCACAGAGGAGATGGCATCCTCTGTTGATCGGAAACACAGCCGCCCTATGCTGAGGATGGGGATATAATGATGAGGATGATCTTGATGATGAAATATGTTCAAACTTGTTTAGGAAGTGTTTAATCTGTGGTGATGTAATGTGGCAGAAAATGCTCCCGCAGCTACTCTTGATTTGTAATCTGATATGTTATATAGTGAGTTCTTAGGTGCTGTAAAAAAAGTATGGGTAGTAGTAATACAGTAAACTACCATAATTTGTGTTTTTCTATTAGTTATTTAAATTTTATTTTCATTGCCTGTGTTATATTTTGAAACATATGTGTTTGAGTTCTGTTTTCTTGTGCCAGATTCCATTCAGTATTTTCTGGTGTATAGGTCGCACCTGTGTATAGGTCGCATTGTCCAATTATCACCAATAGATTGGAAAAATCCGTAGATAGGTCGCACTGGTGTATAGGTCGCACCTACGTTTAGCTCTGCTGCAAATGTCTGCCACAGGAGCGCACAGCAAGGCTTTTAAGAAGATTAACACTTAAAAACAATTATTTGTTTGATAAAAATTATAGCAAATATATGTCTGAGCTGAACTTTTCCTTAATAAATGAACGTAATTGTGAAATGAGCTGGATTTAAAAATGTATTTCACTGAAAGTGATAACAAGCCATATATAGGTCGCACCTGTGTATAGGTTGCAGGCCCTGAAAAAAACCATAAAAGGTGCGACCTATACACCGGAAAATACGGTACCTTCAGCAAACCTCCCCAGTGCTTTTTTTCCATTCAGCCTGCCACCCTCACCTGTCCCCAATTGGTGTTTCAACCCAGATGTTTCCACTTTCTCTCTCACCCAGCTTTTTATTTAATTCATTTCTTGTCAACATCTCACCCTTGACTCATTGTTCCGAAACCCTGTCAGATGTCTTGGTCCTCCTGGTGTTTTCAGCCCCATTATTGTGTAAGTTGTTGTTGACACGTCGGCTCTTTGTTTCTATTTGTTAATAAATCCATTTTTGTTTTACTTCGTGCCCCTCATCTCTGCCTGCACTTGGTTCTAACCTCATCGACAGTGATATAAACAGCCTGAAACATACCAGTACTACCTCAAACTTACAGGATACTTTTAAAGAACATACTGTACTGGGTACTTACAGATTTTCAACAAAAAACATACCTGATACTCAGTGATATATTTGGTACTAACAAGGTACTTTTAGGGTGCATACCTGGTACTTACAGGCTACCCATAGCTTATTAACCTGGGATGTACAAGGTACATACCTGGCACTGGGTACACACCCAGCAAATATCAGGTATACAAGTACCAGTTATGCACCAAGCAAGTGCCAGATAAGTACCTTGTACGTACATACATGTACTCAGTAAGTACCAGGTAAGTACCATGTACATCCCAGGCGTATAAGAAGCATCAGATACATATATTAGGATTGGGTACATATCCTGTAAGTACACAGTAAGTACGACATTCCAAGCCCAACACTGGAATACCAGGTAAGTACCTTGTAAGCATCAGGTACATACCCTGTAGATATCTGGTAGGTGCCAGGTAAATTATTTACAAGTACCAGTTATGTACCCTAACATACCCTAACATACCAGTTATGTACTTGATACCAGGTATGAAACAGGTAATTACATAAAAAATATACTAGGTACTTATATCCACCTTATTCTTGGGCTCGTCACTGTAGAAACGAATGTGCATTGTACTTCCTGTCCGACACCGGAAGTGCCTGTATTCCATAGGCGGAGTATGGATCGCGGGTGTTTTTGAAAGTTATTTTCATTCATTTTATCGGAGCAAACACAGCTTTTGTTTAAACGGAACGTTTACTGAAATGTCCTACCGGGGTTCAGGTACCTGCTGTGCTGTTCGCGGCTGCACCAACAACCGGACCAAGCTAAATCTTTGGCTAAAACAACAGTGTTTTCAACACGGACCCAAAACAAAGAAAGAGTGTTCCTGCATCCTACTCTATGGCTGTGTCTGCGCGATCAGGTAACATCTGTAATTTCTTTTTATTCAGGGAGGGTTTATTAATGAGAGTTTTGGATGATTTACTGTCTTAAAATGATATATGTCAGGCGCGACCGGTGTTACAGAACACCGTGACTTTTAGCCGAGATAGCTGCTAATAAACCTTAGCCGAGAGGCCGGAGCAAACGCGTTCGCTATTTATGTATTTTTAAATTATGTCTGCGCGATCAGGTAACATCTTTTTATTCGGGGAGGGTTTATTAATGAGAGTTTTGGAAGATTTACTGTCTTAAAACGATAGATCTCAGACGCGACCGTGACTTTTAGCCGAGTTAGCTGCTAATAAACCTTAGCCGAGAGGCCGGAGCAAACGCGTTCGCTATTTATGTAGTTTTAAATTATGTCTGCGCGATCAGGTAACATCTTTTTATTCGGGGAGGGTTTATTAATGAGAGTTTTGGAAGATTTACTGTCTTAAAACGATAGATCTCAGACGCGACCGTGACTTTTAGCCGAGTTAGCTGCTAATAAACCTTAGCCGAGAGGCCGGAGCAAACGCGTTCGCTATTTATGTAGTTTTAAATTATGTCTGCGCGATCAGGTAACATCTTTTTATTCGGGGAGGGTTTATTAATGAGAGTTTTGGAAGATTTACTGTCTTAAAACGATAGATCTCAGACGCGACCGTGACTTTTAGCCGAGTTAGCTGCTAATAAACCTTAGCCGAGAGGCCGGAGCAAACGCGTTCGCTATTTATGTAGTTTTAAATTTTGTCTGCTACATCTGTAATTTCTTTTTATTTGTCCCTCCTCTTTTAACGAAACGAGTGGTGTTCCCACATTTTTAATGAACTAAAACAACAAAGTTTGGACTGTCTTCAACTGTATTACTCGCATGTAAACAAACGGTGTTTCCGGTCAACCGGAAGTCGTGTGCACATTTCGCGCAAAGCGTCATGGGACGTAGGAATAAGGTGGATAGTAAGTATAAATTAAGTTTCTTATAGATACAAGATATGTACACTGTACAATATCAATAGTACCAAGTATACATACTTGGTACAGAGGGCAGCTTTGGCTGAGTGGTTAGAGCGGTCATCCTCCAATGGGAGAGTTGTAAGTTTGATTCCGCCAGCAGTCACATGCTGAAGTGTCCCTAGGCAAAACAATGAACCCCTCATTGCCTCTGATGTGTGTCCCATTGGTGTATGAATGTGATAAAGCACAGATTATTCTTTGTTTAGATCTAGTAGAGTGCTGTATGAATGGGTAAATGAGTACACAGATTGTAGAGTAAAACATTTTAATTATCTTCATAAGATAGAAAGGTGCTTGCTATGCAGTCCATTTATCATTTACATTATAAGCTATTGTACACCCCAGACTGTATTATGTACTACTAGACTTTTTATAGTTTTTTTAGTAACATAATTTATTGCAGCTTGGTGCAGTGTAGCACAGTATAGAGTACTATAAAAGCATTATATAACAACATTTACTTTGTGATGAGTTTAAACATACAGTATGTAGGGGGAAGTTTTTTTTTTTTACTTTACACTAAAGATTTGCTGACATCTAAAACAATAAAAAATTCATGAAAGAAGAGCCATGATTTACTCATGGGGTCTATAATAATATTAAGTAAGCATCTTAAAATATTAATCAATGGTGCTTGAATGCAGTAGACAATTTTTTCTCCCAGGACTTGATAGTCTCTTTGTGTTCGTTTGCGGCACTGCACTTTGTTTAACCAAAGTCGGCAATGGTTAGTCAGAAATGTTAACAACAACAACAACTATAATAATAATCTGATGAACTCGATATGTCAGGAGAAATGAAAAAGTTAGAAACAATAAGCAGACATCTATGCATATGATGCAAAGTGGTATTGGGAGAGAGTTGGCCAAAAACAAGAGACCGACATTTGATTTTGAAGAGAAAATTTACGTATTTAGGATCATATTTATAAAACTATAACAGAAAAGAAAAAAATAGAACAAGAGTACATGGTAAAAAACCTAATTGTTTGATGCTTTGTCAAACTTCAGGCCAGGCCACACTATACATTTTGGACAACGTATGCTGATGTATGAAAATTTTGTCCGACATGCTGGCTTATGTTGAAGATGAAATAAAAACATATCTAGAAGCCTCATCTGGACACAAACATATCATATTGATAACGTTGAATGACTATATCTATGTTTAACACATGAGTATCTTAGCCATGCATATTTCTGGCAAATACAAAACTTATACAAGTGTATGACAGAGTTGTTAACACATGTAGAGCTTCTGTACAACATCAGCGTAATTTTTACTAAACTTATACAAAACATGTTGATGAGTATTACAACAATCATATGTCATCAAATATAAAATGGAAGTTTGCTGCTCTGTGCACCACCAGTCAGTAAATTTGCATTGATCAACATGTCTCTGAAAAAAATCGAACAAATCTGTGATCAAGGAAGCTGCAGCAGGATTCTCCATCTCTGTTGGGATAGATGCACCTCATGAATCCAGCAGGAGTGATGAGTTGCTCATAACGTGTACCCTATTTGTAGCTGAGCCACAAAACACTGGCAAATAATCTAGCTGTAAGTTCTAAACATGGTCAGTAACTTCTAGGATGGTCAGCTGTACATTGAACATATACTGTGAAGAGACTCAGTATGCAAAGAGAGTGAGCTGGAGCTGATTGCACTCTCAGAGTATTTTTTTAATGTTTAATTATCAAATAGAATAAAACGGAGAACACAAGCTGCTGTCACAGTTGCAACTCAAGATGGACCCAATTTTAACCAGGCTAATTAGTCCCGGTGTTCAGTCGTTCTCCTCCACAACTCTGAGCTCCGCCTTTGTCTCTGCCACACACCCACCTGCCTGTTGCACACCTAGCTTCTTCCCCTTTTTTAACCTGGAACTTAAAGCCTTTAAGGCACAGATACAATATGTTGTGGGAACAAAGTTACAGATATGTTAGAAATACGTTGCTCATATGGTTAGACATAAGTTAATTGTACGCCTCACAATTGCCATTTGGTTTCTGACGTATGTCTAATCATGGGTAACTTATATGCAACATGTGTGAACTTCTGTTTAACATACATGTCACACACCTGTAACATATGCCTAATATCAGCAACGTCTGTGTACTCGGAAAATTTAGTGCATGTATAGACATGTTGGCCTTTCATTGGCTTATGACAACAAATGTTCAAGCTTCAAGGTTCTTTATTGTCATTCGCATCACATGTGGCACAAGAGGTGGAGCGAAACCATGTACTCAAGGTCCCAGTTACATCCAACATAGCAAAAATATAAAGTATAAAAAAAATCCGTTTACAAGGATTTAAAATATGAGCTAAACACTAATAATTAAAATAATACGGTATATTAAACAGCAAAAATAAAACACAAAAATAAAATAAACAGCAGCCTGAACATGAGTCTGTAGTGAGCAGATGTATATGAATACAGCAGTTTAAAGGCAAGAAATCAGAAATCATATTTCATCATATATTAGTGTGTAGGTAACTTATTCAAAACTTACACCAACATATAATATAACAATAATACTCATTTGTATTTTTAGTAATAAAACAGTAATTTACACAAACGTATTTGCCATTAAAAAAATGCATTAGCCTATGTTAATGCTATACATCACTGTGCAACAGCCTTTTAAACAAGCATTGAAGATTTTTAAATGCAGAAAATGAAATTATCTTTTTTTTGGTACAAAAACTATGAATAAATAACATGTTTATAATGTACAAGACAGCTTAAGAAAACAAAAAGTAAATCAATCAAGAGTGGAAACCTGTTCTACCCACTTCAAGGATAGAAAACATGAAATCAGCAAAATCAGCAAGATTATATTATTTCAATGGCATTGGGATCCTGGATGTAATCTTGAAAAATCAAACTAACTGCAGTGAAGACATATTTAGAATACAAATTCAATAAAAGTTTATAATTTGTATTTACCTGTAGTTTCCTGATCAGGGCCTGTTTGCACATTTGTGGTGATAGAGCATTTCAAGTGGTGGCCCCTAGGCTCTGGAACACCCTCCCTCTAACAATGCGGTGCTCCAAGTCAACTGATGCATTTAAAAACAGTCTTAAGACTTATCTCTTCAGACAGGCTTTTGGTTAATTTTGTTCATTGATTTTAGAGTTTGTTATGTGTTACCAAAGGTGGGCGAATGAACGCTAGGGAGCGCTAAAGCGCTATTCCGCTTACAGTGGACCTAAACTTTTTGTCAGCGTTTTTGTGAATTGACTAACTTTTATAATTCATAAGCGGATTTCTGCTATTTTTATTTAAAATGCAGTACCGCTAATAACTAATTATCTATCAGTAAAAACCAATAAACTTATTTACAAGCTCATAATGCTGCTTGTTTTACCTTTTTCCCCACCGTAAACAGCAGAGAGGAGGAAGGGTTGGAGGGGGGAGGGAGGGTTGGAGGGGGGAGGGAGCAGAGGGGGGGATCTACCATGTAGGTAAATGCCTGGGGATCCCATCAGCATGAGGCCCCGGCCCCGCCGCGCCCCGGCCAGTCACCTAATTCCTAACATTGATCCTGCTTGTTAATCTACATTTAACATAAAAATAATTATAGTTACGATGAAAACAATCATTAAATAAGCAATTTAAAAAACGGTTGATTTCATTATCCCCCTACTAAAAATGGACTATTCCATCTCGACAGCTTCCGGGTTAGAGGTGAACTCAGGGGCTAATTCCGTGGCTAGCTGTTTGTGCTGGGTACTTGGACAAATCCTTAGAAAACCCAGCTGTTTCAAGCCAAATTAACGCGGCCGGAGGATTCTATTTTGTGTTCTGTGTACACCACGCGACGGTGAGTCGTTATTTTCATGTATTTTAATTACTTTTCATTAAATCTGTTGAGTACCTATAGACGCTAACTGTGTCTGCCGGTTGGTTGTGGGTTACTAATGGAAATCCTTAGAAAACCCAGCTGTTTCAAGCCAAATTAACGTGGCCGGAGGATTTTATTGTGCGTTTTGTGTCGACCATTCGACGGCGAGTCGTTAGTTTTATGTATTTGGGTTACTTTCATGTATAAATGCCGTGGCGACACACCCGTGTATTTGAGATTTAAACGTGGTTTTAGGGATTAAAAGATCATTCTATTTTTTGTTAATTTCGTGGCCGAATAGAATATATGTACGTAAAGTATTAAATAAATCCTTTGATTTTTGTAATTTCATCCTTTTAGGATCATTTTTGTTACATTTGGCAGTGTAGTGCAAATATTGATAACGCTGCCGGCTATATATAAATATATATATATATATATATATATAAATAGCGGATTGGATTAGCTTCC
>JBBPBX010021459.1:0-18851 GCA_038048925.1 Garcialebias charrua
GTCAGCCCAGCGCCACCTGTGGCTGACTTTGACGGACCTGCCAGAGGGCCAGCGGTACCTCTTCCTCCACCACCCGATCGAACCGACGGGTCTCTTTGGAGGGGCTCTGGAGCGTATCCAGAGCAGGCTGGAGCAAAGACGAAAACAGGCCGAAGCTGTGCGCGAGGGGATGCCGAGAAAAGCCTTCGCACCTCTCAGAGATACCAGTGGGAGCAGGCCCGCGCAGCCTCGACACCGCTCAGCCACATGCCATCCCCCGCAACAAAGACCAGCTTACAACGGGGAGCAATGGCAGAGACCCGCAGTAGGGCCATCTCAGGCTGGCCAGTCCTGGACCAGGAACAGGTTTGTTCCTCGCCAAGCGGTTCTGCCGAGAACTTCTTCAACAAACTGGGACAGAAGGCAGAATTTGGCCTGATGAAACTGGACCACTTCACAGTTTTAAAGGTTCGTCTGCCCATGTGGTACGGGAACCATGACTTTCAAACCCAGACTTTATGTGTGAAATGCAGCAAAAAGCTGGTGACATTCGTGTGTGCACAAAACAAAATGTTTCTGCTATGTGTGTAAATAAGACGCTTTGTTCTTTAAAACACGAAAATAAAGTACCAAAAGCACAAACTGCCCTGGTTCTTGACTAAAAAAAAAAAAAAAACACAGCACCAATTTTTATGAAAACAGTCACGATGGATGGAGAGGGCAATCAACCCTCCTCCCTCGTGAAACACAAGGTGTCAGGTCAGACAATGAGCCTCAGCGTGGCGTCTGGAGTCTGTCTGGAGCAGGCAGACTTCCTGGCAACCGCTGGTGGACAGGTCATCTTGTCCGGGGCCAAGTGCGGGGGGGCAACTGCTCTCCCTCCCGCACCCATGACACACATGCCGTTTACGCATTGGCCGGCCCTCCCCGGCTCTCCCAGCTTCTAACCCGGGTTCGACGTCTTCGCATTTACCTTTTCCGCCCGGGATCCACCCTTGTTCTGGAACCATCTTCACCGTGGTTCTTATCGGGCCGAGCCCGACAGAGCCAGTTTCAGCTCTCATTTGATTCGTTGTTTGCAGCAGGGGCGGGACTCATTCAAACAACCTCAGCGCGAGGGTTGAATTTCATTCAAATTTAACTACAGAAACGAGAAACCCCTAAAACAATTGTTAGCTGAATTAGTGTTTCTGAGTTAAATTTTTGTTAATAACTGATCACAAATCAGCTTATGTTACAACGTAAATAACACGAAGCGCACACCCATTTCCGCCTTTCAGCGCGACCTGAATGTCATTAAACAATAACTAATATTGTCTAACTGTTGCGCGCAGCCAGGGTTTTAAAATATAACGAATAATCTCTAACTTTTACGTGCAGCTAAAATGTCAGGAGGAGTGATTCCTATATGGGGAAGTTGGACACCTGAAAATTCAGTCCGTCCGAATAGCTCAACGAGTTAATGCATTGTCGTTTTGACCGGGAGAAGTGGGTTCGCTTCCCGCCTGGGACAAAGTTATTTATTTTTTTATTTTTTTATTGGAGTAAATAAAAAGGAGTTTGTTAACCAAACAAACTCCTTTTTATTTAAAAGAAAATGTGAATAAAGAAAAAAAAAGTAAAATAACTTTGTCCCAGGCGGGAAGCGAACCCACTTCTCCCGGTCAAAACGACAATGCATTAACTCGTTGAGCTATTCGGACGGACTGAATTTTCAGGTGTCCAACTTCCCCATATAGGAATCACTCCTCCTGACATTTTAGCTGCACGTAAAAGTTAGAGATTATTCGTTATATTTTAAAACCCTGGCTGCGCGCAACAGTTAGACAATATTAGTTATTGTTTAATGACATTCAGGTCGCGCTGAAAGGCGGAAATGGGTGTGCGCTTCGTGTTATTTACGTTGTAACATAAGCTGATTTGTGATCAGTTATTAACAAAAATTAAACGCAGAAACACTAATATATATATATATCCAGCTAACAATTTTTTTTAGTGGAGTCTCCTCTCTTAAAACACGAACACTCCACCCACGTGAAGAGAGCACCCCACCCACTTCCAGAGAACTGCCCACCCACTTCAAGGCGGCTTTGCGGCAAATGCGTAATGAACGCGGGTGGCCCAGAGCCACCCAGGGGCGGCCCGGGGCATTGAGGGCTGGCCAATGCGTAAACGGCTACAGACAACCTAGAATACACATGTCCCACAGGCTTAGCGCACACACGCAGGCCTGGGGTGTGTGTCATCTAAACACATGGGTCATGTCGACAGTGTGTCAAGGCCTCTGGCCGTAGTTCCACAAGAGGCCGCCCCCGTACATGGGAGTGCTACAGTCAAACATAAACCCAGACCGTGCACACGTCTTAAGAGAGGAGACATCAACAATGCTGCAGAAAGGAGTGATAAATATTGTTCCAATACACAATATACACACAGGTCACTACAGCAAGTATTTCCTCGTGTCCAAACGAGACCAGACCTTGAGACCTATTCTGGATCTCAGAGCGCTGAACAGAAGAATAAAAACTTACAAATTCAAAATGCTCACGCTAAGACAGGTGATCTAGTCTGTGAGACCAGGAGATTACACCTGCACAGTGGATTTGAAAGATGCATTTTTCCACGTGAGCATTTGGAAGAGACACAGAAAATATCTCCGCTTTGCATTCGAAGGAAAAGCTTACGAATTTCTGGCTCTCCCTTTTGGATTAAATACTGCACCACGCACATTTACAAAATGTCTGGACGCAGACTTGACCCCACTCAGGGGTCAAGGGGTCAGAATTATGAATTATCTCGACGATCTGTTGATCCTCGCCAAAGGCAGGGCACAAGCCCAGCTGCACTCACAGATGGTGATGGCTCACCTGGAGGCTCTGGGCTTCATCATAAATCTGTAGAAAAGCAATCTGACTCTATCACAGATTACCGTATTTCTGGGTGTACAGGTCAACACCATTCTGTACAGAGCACGGCTCTCAGAGACACGGATCTCATCCATCCGCCTCTGCCTGGCACACTTTCAGCTGGGCCATAGAGTGTCTCTCAAAATGTGCCAGCGTCTCCTGGGTCTTCTGGCAGCAGCCATTCCCTGTGTGCCTTAGGCATTATTAAAAATGCGCGCTCTACAGATGTGGCTAAACAAACAAATGCATCTTGCCTCTTGCCTCTTGCGTGAGTGCAGCTACAGCGTGCGTTCTCAGGACATGATTACCTGCAGTGTTCCGTCAGTGAGGACTGAACTTGGAAAAAGGGCCTTCTCCTACTCCGCTCCTGCTTCATGGAATATCTTACAAAAAGATCTGAAGCTCTCGACCTTGACTTCTCTAAATGGTTTTCAGAATCTGTTGGAATCCTGGCAAAAACCAATGCAGATTTGTTCCTGTCTTTGATTTTATACATCTACCTTATAATGTTTTGCTAGTTTTTTGATACTTTGTTAAAAAAAAAAAAATAATCTCTCTTTTGTTTTCTATTGTTTATTGTTTGTTTGTTTATTGTTTATTGTTTAAGGAAATTCTACCATTGCTGTTCATTGTTCTTTAGTTTTAGCAGGTCGCTTTCGTAAATGAGCCCATGAGGTTCAAAATATTACCTGACTAAATAAAGGTTGAATGAATGAATCCTGCCTCCCTCAGGCGGGCAGGGAATACTGATCAGCCCAGAGTGCGTGACAGCCCTGGAACCCTGGAGAGATCCTTCAGTGTTTACAACAGGCGTCCCGCTGGGACGAGTACTGTCTCGGGTGGTGATCACCACAGACGCTTCAAAGAGAGGTTGGGGAGCGTTTTGCAGAAACCAGAATGCCCAAGGGCTCTGGAAACAGCAGGAGGCAAGGCTCCACATCTACTTCCTGGAATTAAAAGCTGTTTTTCTGTCCATGAAGCACTTTTACAAGTAGGGGCTGATTACAAAGCAACACGTGTTGATAAAATCAGACAAACAGATGACGGTGTCTTTTATCAACAGAGAAGGTGGGACAAGGTCCCGACCCCTCCTCAGCCTGACATACAAGTTGCTCACGTGCTGCAGCTCCCGAATATTGTCACTGAGAGTGACACACATCCTGAGCGAGCGAAACCACTGGGCAGACGCCCTCTCCAGAGGGCCACTGCTAGCCTCAGAGTGGAAGCTGAACCCATGCATCGTGGACCAGATCTGAGCATGATACGGGTGGGCATCCATCAATCTGTTTGCCTGCAAAATCAGCATGCACTACATCCTGTACTTCTCACTAAAGGAAACAGATGTACCGCTGGGAACAGACACTCTAGCTCACAACTGTCCAGCAGGGGTGCTATATTATGCCTTCCTCCCGTCCCTCTGATTCAGGCGACGATGGAACGCGTACGCAGGGGAGCTCTTTCCCTGATACTCATAGCCCCCAGATGGCCACAGAAACTGTGGTTCCAAGAAATGATCTCACTGTTGTCAGGGACACCATGGCGGCTGCCCCCCACAGGGACCTGCTGACTCAGGCCCACAGGTAGCTCCTTCACCCACATCCAGATCTGTGGCAACTCTCAGCCTGGCCGCTGAGAGGAACCGGTTGATGGCCTCTGGCCTCCCCGGTAACGTCATGAATACAATACAAGGAGCAAGAGCCCTGTCAACCCAGACTCTCTATGCTTGCAAATGCCATGTTTTTGAGGCCTGGTGTCTAGAGAGGAATATTATCTCATATTCCTGTGACCTGGTCCAGCTCCTCACTTTTCTACAAGAACTGCTAGAGAAAGGCAGCTCCTTTTCCACTATTAAAGTCTTTTTGTCAGCCATCTCGACGTGCCACGAAGGCTGGGGAGGTAAAACTCCCGATGCACACCCCCTCATGATACGTTTCATGAAGGGCGTACTGAGAAAAAGGCCCCCAAGCTGGACCCTGGCCCCAGACTGGGACCTACAGTTGGTCCTGGATGCTTTGTGTAGGCCTCCGTTTGAGCCACTCAGTAGCATTAAGATAGATTTGTTATCTTACAAGACTGCTTTGCTCTTAGCTCTTTGCTCAGCTAAACGTGTGGGTGACCTCCACACTTTATCTGTGCACCCAATGTGTACCAGGTTTACCCCTGACGGGTCAAAGGTCACCCTGCGTTCTAACCCCACATATGTCCCAAAGGTTCCAACTCTAAATCCCAGAAGTCTGGACTTTGAGCTCTCTGCGTTTCCTCCCTATCCTGTCCTCACTGAGGAACAGAGGAGGTTGAATGCACTTTGCCCTGTCAGGGCCTTGAGTGTTTACATCAACAGAACTGTCGGTTGGAGGAAAACAAACCAACTGTTTGTATGTTTTGCCAATCCTGCTGCTGGCAGAGCCCTCTCGAAGCAACGCCTCTCACACTGGGTGACTGAGGCCATAAAAAGGGTGTACAGCAGCAAAGGTCAAAAGGTGCCCTCTGGGGTACACGCCCATTCCACTCGAGGCCTGACTGCCTCATGGGCTCTGTTTAAGGGTGCACCAGTGGCAGACATCTGTGCTACTACCAACTGGAGCTTCACAAACATGTTTGCAAAACACTACAGTTTGGATGTCACTGCATGTGACGTCACTCAGGCTGTCCTCTCTAACACACAGTAGAGAACAGCCAAAACGCCTAAAGTATAAGGCAGAAGTTCTCACAAGCATGCATTTTCCAGAGCATTTCAAGGGCGTGAATGAATTACGTTCCCATAGCAAATGTGTTACACCGAGTGCACTGACTGATAATGGAACTGAAAATTATGTACCATAACTCATGTTCCCTGAAGGAAGGGAACGAGGTGTAACACATGTTTGCCCTTTTCAATGCCCAAGCTCGGTGAAGTGCACTTGGAGAAAGTAGGCTGGGCGTCATCCGATTTCATACCAAGAGAGTATGTAGTGACGCTGACGCACACCTGCCGTAAAGGCGTGATTGTATTACTTCAGGTGAACCGCGCTGCAGCGCAATTCCCATAGCAAATGTGATGCACCTCGTTCCCTTCCTTCAGGGAACATGAGTTATGGTGCATAACTTTCAGGCTGTCATGACACAGACATCATTATTTAACCTTGCATTATTAGCTTGGGTCATGGGCACATAAGAAAATCTTCCATGGCACATTTTTATCTGTATAAATACTTAATACTTCAATGTTAATAGGAGCTAATTACTTGCAAGGGGCTTTGTTTTCATTCTCCAGATCAGTGTTAAGAAATAGTATAACACCACCAGTGACATTTATTTAGTATATAAAATTATTAATATTTGAACATTTTTCATAAGCAAATTTAAATAAATGTAGCCATCAGAGTCCAATACAATAACCAGGCGGCTAGCGCTAGCATGCTAACAAACAAACAAAGAAAAGAAAACTCACCACTTCCCACTTGCAGTCAGCTGAAGGCTTTTTTCATAGAGCCATCTAATATCTGAGAGGCATCAGTCAGAAATGCAAATAGATATTAGATAAAGGGCTTTCAATTATTTAAAATGTACCTGAGCAAGCCTGCTTGAGTCACTGCACAGCTCTGTAATCCCAGACAAAAAAAAAGTCCAGACCGGAAGTACATTGTTCTGTATATACAGCTCATGCTGGACTCTTCAGGGCATAAAAAACGGTGCCCTGAAGAGTTCCATTGTATTGTAAGGTTGTGGCATAAGTATGCCTGTATGGAAGCGGTTGTGGGACATATTTAAAACTAAAATGGATTAGCAGGAATGCTTTTTCATTTCAAAGTCAAGCTGCCTTTTTTGAGTCATAAATAAAATTTAAAATGAATAAACCAAACTGCATTTTCATTTTCTTCTTCGAGACTGCTCAATTTGTAACTTAATTAAAATGATAAGTAAAATAACATTTAACATTTAATTTTCAAAATATGTCTTTGTAAAAAGGGGCCAAAATTCATTTTGAAATGTCAATTTTGAAAATTAAATTGAAATAGCAGAAATGCTTTTTCATTTCAAAGTCAAGCTGCCTTTTTTGACTCAGAAATAAAATTAAAATTAAAAATCATTTTCATTTTCTTCTTCAAAACTGCTCATTGTGTAGCAGAACTCCAGAGGAATCTAAGAACAATTTGCATTTTAATTTTCAGTCTCAACCGTGCTCAAAGTGTGACATTAATCGATCTCAGTTGGCAAATCCAAGTACCGCCCACTGAATCACTGATTGGCTGTTTTAGCAGCAGGAGAACAGGAGGACGGTTAAACACCCAATTTGAAAGACAATGCCCCTCAAAAAAACACCCAATTTGAAAGACAATGCCCCTCAAAAAAAGGTGCCAAGATTTTCTCTAAGTGAGAGTCATAGATCCTTTATTGTCATTCGCACCACATGTGGTACATGTGATGAAACAAGATTATTTACACAGGCTCCCAGTTCCATCCAGCAATAAAATGTAGAAGAACAGTTGAACAGTGACCATAAAGTGGCCAAGCCCCGAGTAGAGTGAGCATGCACTCCAGAGGGCACCTGTTGACCTTTGCTACTGTAGGCCCTTTTGATGGCCTCGGTCACCCAATGTGAGAGGCGTTGTTTTGATAGGGCTCTCCCGATAGCAGGTGCTGCAAAGCAGACAAACAGTTGATTTGTTGTCCTCCATTCGGCTGTTCTTTGCATGTAGTAAAGCCCTCACTGGGTAGAGAGCCTTCAGCCTTTCCTGTTCCTGAGTCAGGATAGGGCCAGGTGGAAAAGAGGAGAGATCAAAATCTAGACTCCTGTGGTTCAGAGTCCAGACCTTGGGAGTGTATGCGGGATTAGGCCTTAGTGTGACCTTTGACCCGTCTGGGGCAAATCTGGTACACATTGGATGTACAGACAATGTGTGGAGGTCACCCACGCGTTTTGCTGAGCAGAGTGCCAGGAGTAGAGCAGTCTTATCCACAGTATTCCTACGCCCCATGACGCTTTGTGCGAAATGTGCACACGACTTCCGGTTGACCGGAAACACCGTTTGTTTACATGCGAGTAATACAGTTGAAGACAGTCCAAACTTTGTTGTTTTAGTTCATTAAAAATGTGGGAATGTAAAGTAAAATCATACATTCTCAGGTATTAAACTCATAATTAAACTTATGTGTTAAACTTTTCACATCATGTTCAGAAACATGCACTCCAAAATGCCTGTGTGAAACCAACCACATTTTGTGACCATCTGTGTGAAACCAACCACCTGTTCCTTAAGTTTTAACGTCATGTTCCTCAGTTTATCTGCTAAACAAACTGTGACCTGCTCGTGTTAGTCTGAAAACGCTGTAAGAAGTGCTGAATGCTCATTTTCCATCTGCTGAGTACTCATGTGTTATCAAAAGTTTCCACCTGGTGATAAACACCTCCCGTTCCACCCATGGTACCACCCCCAACTGTACGAGGGTTCTTAATCCATGCTGTGTTACTGTCTGAGCAGAGCAGACCCAGACAGCTTCCGTGCCTGTATTGTTTTCTGTTCTCAATCTTGGCCAAGATTCATTAAACCTTTTAAACTTGAACTTCGTTTGAACAGCCTTGTCTCGTTACTCAGAAGTTTATTCCACAATTTGGCGTCACGAAACAGGATATTGCGTTTGACTGGACTCGCTGGAGACGACCGAACGGGACTCCGGAACCGCGGGTCTTAGACCTGCTCCTCTTCCTCGAGTAGACTTCAGAGACGGAAAGGACGTTTCGGTCCTCACAGCGGAAGAGCCAGCATCGACAATATTCAACGAACCAACGAGAAAGGCTGGGAGGTAAAGTAAAAATCTCTCTTTAAGTTTAAAAGATTTAAGCCTGGGTAAAACTGATACGAGACGCGTTCAAGGACCATAGGAAATTTGAGCATCAGGGACGCAGGGACCGTGAATCGTTGTGAGCGCAAGAACACGTCAATAGTTGTGAGCGTTTATTTTTAAACGTAAGAACAATCGTTGTGAGCGCGAGAGCACGTATCGTTGTGAGCGTTTATTTTTTTAAGCGCAAGAACACGTTAAAATTGTGAGCACTCGATAAGTGCAAGAACAATTTGCGCGTTAAACTCTTAACGCAGGAAGGTCCGTCCAAAACCAAGCACGTAGGCAATTCAAATGTAGAAATACGTTAAAAAATTGTCGCCAATCGTGCCGCACGTAGGTTGTTATATGAGGTAGAAATACTTTGAAGACGGCCGCAAATCGTGCCACAGCAGAAATAGATTTGGGGAGCGCTCAATAAAAAATAAAATAAAATAAAATAAAAAGCGAAAAATAACAAATAAAAAATAGATAAACCTGTGTAGTTACACTCGTTTTGAAATAAAATAAAACAATTAGGCGCATAACTTGGTTCTAAACAATAAATAAATTCATTCAAAAAAAAATAAGTATAAACCTTAGTTTTAAACAATAACCAGATTCATTTAAAAATAAAATAGGCAAATAACCTGTTTTTAAAACAGGTAAAATTAACTGAAATATTAAATAAATACGGATAACAAATAGAACTAAATAGATATAATAAAAAAGTAAATAAAACAGACATTTAAATCAAATAAAAGACAAAATGGGAACAAAAAACAAAAGCGAAGATGTTGAATGGAAGACAGTCATTTTTAAATGTGGATCCAGCTGAAACTTTCTCTGCACGATCACACATGCGTCCCTCAGAGACCCTAAAAATGGTGATGAGAGAACTAAGATTGGAACAACGTTGTCTCTTAAATTAAGAGCTAATTGTCTACACTAGTGGTCGTGTTTATTTGTGATTCTGGTTTCTTGTTTGTTGGTGGCGTGGGCTAGACAACAAGGTGATTCAGGTCTGTTTGTTCTGTTGGTTCGACTATCAGAGCATAACTTGAGCGTCCACTGCTATGTGGACTTAACAGTTGTGTGAGGAGCTGAAATTGTTTCTGTTTTGTTTGTGACTCAGATGTCTGTTTGTTTTATCGAGATTTTAAACTTTAGAGAGAATTGTGGCACTCCAGATGAGCAAACAGCTGCGTGTGTGTGCGGCTGTTCCTGCATGTGAAAAGAACAGCTGTTTTGTGTGAGTGAAGGGCTGCTAGGGTGAGATAATGCTTATGCCTCGAGTGTGTGTGTGCAAGTGTGAGTGCATGTATAACAGAGAAGTATGAGCTGACTTTGTGGTTTTGAAACCTGGCAGGTACAGATCACAAAGCTGGTAAGTATGGTATATTTAATGTTCATGAGAAGCAATCTGAAATCTGAAACTAGAAATAAACCCAAAGAAGCATAATCTGAAATATCTGAAACAATCTGAAATGTTAAAACATCTGAAATAAGCAGAAAATAAGCTAAATAAAGTGGAAATCATCTGAAAAAGCTTTAATTGGCCAAAACCAGCTGAACAATAGCTAAAACAAGAGCATGGTCTTGCTAAATTAGGCTGAAAAAGTTGGATTAAAAAATGTAGAATTAGCTAAAAAAGGCTATACAGAAATTCGTAAGTTAAATACCTTTTAATACCATCACAATATTTTTAATGCCATCACAACACTGAGCTGTAACCGTGGCAGCCAACTCTTATACTTTAGTTCAGAGCAACTAATTGTAAAGTAATAGATTACTGAGACTTTCTTCCTAAACTTTGGTAGTAAATGTAGTTTTATAAAATTCTGGATACATCAATTTGCTTCTTGCTTCAATAAAAGCACTGGCCTACTTGTTATTTAAAGCTAACTAGAAAAATATTGTTGTGTAGGTTTAAAAATTAATACCCCATCAGATGGCGTTTATTACCTTTTAATAATTTTTAATGGCTGTACTTTGTGTTGATTTTATTTACTACCTTTTAAACCTCTTACAACCCTGCAGATACCCTGTGAAATTAGCATAAAACAGCTGAATAAAGCTCAAAAGAGCACAAAGCAGTTGAAGAAACAGCTGAAATTAGCTGAAAGTAGCTGAATTAATGAAAAAGTGTACAAGGAAGGTGACGGTTTAAACTTTATTAAAAACTTAGTAACTTAATCAAACACTATAAATATGGTGCCTGGATAACACATCTTAAACAAATTAGCAAACATCTCTTTTAAAATCTGACAATAGCTTCGGTTTCTATAAGTTCAACTAAGATGAAAAAACTTTGACACTTGTAAATAAAGAAAATTAAAATGTATTCTTGTCAAATAAACTTTTTAACTACACTTTATAATCCTATAAACTATCATACATAAGAAATGTTTTTAAATGGTGAGAGCTGTTTGAACTGATGTAAATATCCATCAATATTAAAAGATGTCACTGGTATAGCTTAGCCACACACACCAAAACAGTTAACCCTTCGGAAAACAAAAAACAAACAAAAATATATATATATATAATATAATAATAATAAACAGAACAGTTCCTTTCTCTGCTGGCTGCATGGAAATGCTACACTTTCAGTACATATTTGCAGAGTCATCTTGGTTGTTTTGCAGTGTTATCAGATGCTGCACACCCGTTCTTGAGCTGCAGCTATATGGCGCCGCAGATGACAGCTGAAAAATGTTATGAGGCTTTAATACACTACAACATAGCTCTTTTTATGCATGATTCCCCACAGGTGTAAAATTTGACCTGCAACATTTTATTAATTTATTTAGGCAGCACCATGCAAGAAGGGTAATTGCTTAAAGGATTAATTTTAGGTACGTTTTGATAAATTAAGAAGATTATGGCTTTAATTATAAAAGTTGCAGGTCTCAATCCTCACCAAATGTCTCATTTTGATATTAAAAAAGAGACCACTGAGTGATCCTCACTGACAGGCGGTGAGTCAAAAACAAATATTCTAAGAAAAAGAAAACTGAGGACATTGTTTATAATAGAAGATTTTAGGGAATTTGGCTTTGATCTTGATTTTAGGATTAAAATGAATGTTTCCACTCTTAATGTAACTGAGAGGTTTTCTTTTAAAAATCCGTTGTGCAAACCTGATGCGGGATGACTCTGTTGAAGGTAAATGCTGAGGCCCCAAAATAGAACTTGTCAATTGTTGATTATTTTTGAACCTGGCTTTTAATATTTACATTATATTTCTATTTTTTCCTTCTCAACAGCGTGTGAGAAGACCGAGTTTGTGGAAAAGGGGGTGAGTCTGGCTGATCCCACAACCTTTGAACAGAACACATAATTTGTACAGATAAACCTCCACTAAGCTAGAACTCTGCCAAAAATACATACAGCATCTGTTTTTTTATCACTGCGACTGTGGTTATCGGTTTGATTGAATTGGATTTGATGTGTAAAGTTGACACTAAAACTGGCACTGTGACTTTCTAAGAACACCACTAATGCTATAACAAGCTCTCACTCAAGGTGCTGAACACCAGCACAACTGAAACAACTGCAAAGAACTGTCACTGAATGAAGGCTACAAACAAAAACTGTCAAAGACCTGTCAGAGAACTATCAAGGAACTGTCTGCCAAGTAAAGCCAGCAACAAACTGCCAAACTTGAACTTTAATAAAGTCCAGATTTGGGGGGCCTGGACGGAACAAAGCAGCAGAATTTGCAGGATGGCGTGAGCAGACAGCAGAGTGTGACTCTGAACATGCAGCACTGAAGCTGGAGAAGATCAGCACAGCAGAACAACCACCTGCTACGTTCACGGAACAAAGCTGCATCACTGGAGGCTGGAGCCAACACAGGCTGAACAAGGTCTCACAAACAGAGCGAGCACCATCTACAGCAGTCCAGTGGAGGTGTCGACCTAACATCTGATCTGATTGGTTCATCCGTTGACAGTGTTGTGATCAAAATTACAGTTTGCTTTGATAAAAATTGCTAAATGAAACACATAGGCACACTTTAGGATGTGCATGTTACATTTTGACGTGCATGTCTCATGATTCTTAGTGTAACACTGATACAAGGGGGTCAGCTTGTTTACTTGTCCTTGTTCCAGAAGACTCTGAGATTAACAGTTTAGTTTTGGGTTCACACAGACATTTGTACAATGTTTTATGGAGAAAAAAAAAAAAAAAAAAATGATGGCATTTTCCTTGAAGTGAGTGCATTTTCGTGGGTCTGGTTTGCTACAAGGGATGAAATTTATGGTTAATTTTTTAGAAGGAAATTGTATAAGAACTTGTTTCATATATAGCTTTATGTTTTCAAAATCTAGATTGAACATTTGCAGTAGGCCTGTTACAACTACATAATTTTTATTTTATTTTATATTTCTGAAACCAACACTCAGACTGTGTGTTAGTAAATTATAGCAACACTATCTTTCCAACTTAGATGAAACAGAAAAATTGTTTCAAAAGGGGGGGAGATTGAGAACTATTCTAAAACTATTCTTAAATATAACTCATTAAAAATGGAGGATGAGAACTAGTCTAAATAAATAAATAAAGAGAGCTCATAAAAATATACAATGATTAGATCATTAGTTATAAAAATAAAATAACTTCTTAGGTTTTATATTCAAAACAAACAACAACAACAACAACAAAAAAGGTCCAATCATAAAACTGAGGAGTTTAATAGACCAGTTAAGATAACCGCATTGACATTTATACAAAGGCCTTAAGCAACCTCGAAAAAAAAAAAAAAAACACACTGTACTGTTTCAGAAAAAAGTTGGAGAAATCAGAAGCCTACAAACGATATGGCTCTGTACATATCTGTGTATCGAAGACAAGTAAAATTGGTGATCTTAATAACGATTGTATTTTTCTTTCATTCTTTGGAATGTGTACAGAAAAGGTTCCAGAGGCTTTGCAGGTCTAAAGGGGGACGCCCCTGGGCCAGCAAAGCCAAAACACAGACCCTATGTGGATCTGGTCACGGGTCAAGGAAAATGTGGTGGATCTGCGTTCTTAAAAGCATTTGATTTGATTTGATCTGACCTGACTAGACTTGACTGGACTGAAATAAATTAATTGAGCTTTCATGTATAGAGTATTTTACCACATTTTTACTACTGATGTGCACGTTCAATAGTCTTGAACTTTTCCTTTTGTTTTACCTCAACAGATCTCTGGAGGAGAGTTGAATAAACTAACTGATTTTGACTTCTTTTTATTTATTTATTTTTTAAATTTTCTTCCAGCTCCATTTGGCATCAGACTCAATGTTTAATGCAATACTGTATTGTGTTGTTTTGAGGACAGGGTGATCAATGGACCTCATCAGGCGGTTGAAACCCTCTGGACATCAGATGTTGTCAACCAACGATTCTTCAAGCCACATGTGACTCGAGCTCTCCCTGGTGGCATAACCTGAAAACTGCTGGCACTGGATCTATAAAATATCTCCTAACTTGTGTTTTACACCATTTTTAGTTTTTAAATGCTTTAAATTGATTTAAATTGCTATTAAGTATTGGTCTGGATATTTTATCATACTGTTAACAATAGGAAATATGGATAAATGCCTGTAGCCACATCTTAAAATTTTACTGATATTTTCTCTCTCTCTCTCTTTCAGTTGGTGACAACGCGACGGACCGATGCCTCTGAGATGGACCTGAATCGTCCAACCAATTCGTAGTCATTGTTAAAATGCATGCCAACGAGTTGTGGCCTTTTTAAGATGGAGGCATCCACTGTGCGCTTTGTGACCAACTGACGGAGAACTACATTTTTAGACATTGTATTGTGTTTAGCTAAGTTGTGATATATTTACTTTATTAATGCCTCATTTGATCATTTGCGCATGCGGAGACGAGCTAAGCATAACCTCAGCCCATTTGAAATCCTTTTTGCGGCTCCACCCAACATGGGTGTGGGACCAATCTCAACTAGTGATCTAAAACATTGTGATCACGACATGCTGACATATTGCATTAATCTGACCAACCACCTCAAATCCATCAGAGAGCAAGTCCAAGGAGGGCTACCCAGCCCAACTCAGGTAAAGTTACACAACATAACTCCTGGAGACTTTGTTATGGTTAAATCTTTCAGGAGGAAACACTGGAACTCGCCCAGGTGGACGGGACCCTATCAGGTGTTGCTCGTGACCCACACGGCCGTGAAAGTCGCTGAGAGAGCTACTTGGATCCACGCCGCCCACTGCAAGCCGTTCCGAGGTACCAGGTCACCAACAGAGGACCCACTGGCAGGAGAACGAGTTTGGTAGAATTCCCTCCTTCCTAGAGGAGCAACGCGCCAGAGCCTTAGAGGCTGGGTGCCAACGAGGGATCTACGCGCTCAGGAGACACCGCTTTAGAAGAACTCCTGACAACGACAGAAAAGATAAGACAATGCTCGATACACGCATCCCACGCACAATCTTAAAACAACCTGTTTTGCCTAGAACATGCACTGGGATGAAAGAGTTGCTTTGCTATATTCTAGTCATTGTGGGACTGACACTAATAGGTCTCATGACATGGTACCTGCATCCTGAAAATATGAGCCAACTCAATCCAGCTAAGAGAGAGCTCAAACAGAGTCCTGGTCGAAGGGACTACAATGGTAACCCCGTCTTCATGGTTCCATATGTCAACGGTACAACTTCAACAATAACTTTACCTGTTTGCAGATTGTTTGACTGCTCAGATGAAAGAATCAGAAAAGCAGAGTTTTACATGTGTCTCTGTGGAACTTATGATCCTACCATTTGTACGTCCTGCCCAACATGGGAAATAGTAAGCATAGTACAGATTTGCGCTTTCAGACAGCTCCCAGAGGCTCATGTATATCACGGCTACCACTTTCTGAATTAAAGAGACGTGTCTCCTTAATGTTATTTGTCCCTTTTGTTTTATTGATGTAGTCAAGTAAAAATTAACACATAAAGGTCAAATCAACATTTTATCCTGATTAAAATTACATATCATTTGTCCATTTATTTTCTTTTGTACTTTAATCCTCAATTGTTCTGTTTTCAAATGTTTTTGAACATGACTGTTGTTTGCCACATTATTTGCAGGTCTTTAACCTGCACAAAAACAGCTACTTGCTAATTCTATCTCTAGTTAATGATGGTTGCATGGAAAGTCTCTTAGACACATGTAATTTGATGTTTTATTTTGAGAGTCTCATACTTTTTTCTTCTCTTATAGATCAACTGAATGTAAGGATGATATGGACACCAGATTTGGTCACCGCCGTGGGGCCGGGGTGTTGTGTGGTTTTTGTCCCCAAGCATTTCCACATCGTTGCCACCGGGGTTTTCCTGCACAAGTTCACATCATCCAGTTAGGCCTGGGGAGGCATAACTAATGATTTAATAAAACTGTGATTTTCTTTTTGGTTTCGCTTGTATTACAAATATTGATTTTGTTATTGTTGTGAATTATATTATCTTAGTTGTTCCTGACGGAACATAAGGAGGGAATTGTAAAGTAAATCATACATTCTCAGGTATTAAACTCATAATTAAACTCGTGTATTAAACTTTTCAACTCATGTTCAGAATCATGAACTCCAAATTTCCCTGTGCATAAACTGTGATCTGCTGACTCTGTACATTTGTGACCATCTGTGTGAAACCAACCATCTGTTCCTTATTTCTAAACGTCATGTTCCTCATTTTATCTGCTAAACAAACTGTGACCTGCTCGTGTTAGTCTGAAAACGCTGTAAGAAGTGCTGAATGCTCATTTTCCATCTGCTGAGTACTCATGTGTTATCAAAAGTTTCCACCTTGTGATAGACAAACACTTTCCCCTTCCACTTATTGGGCTACCTTGTTCCTCCCTCAACCCCTCCCCAAACTAGCTCCACCTGTACAAGGGTTTTTAAGCCATGCTGTATTACTGTCTGAGCAGAGCAGAGCCAGACAGCTTCGTGCCTGTAACATTCTGTTCTCAAATCTTGCAAGATTCATTAAATCTTTTCAACTTGAACTCCGTTTGGACAGCCTTGCCTCGTTACTCAGAAGTTTACTTCACACACCCTGCGGAGAAAACTAATTTCAGCCGCTTGTATCCGAGATCTCGTTCTTTCGGTCACAACTCAAAGCTCATGACCATAGATGAGGGTGGGAACGTAGATCGATCGGTATATTCATTCATTCATTCAACCTTTATTTATACAGGCTAGCCTCGTTGAGTCACGGGGACTCATTTACAAGAGGGACCTGTCTCACTCACACCAAACAACCATCCACTCTCACACCCACATATTGAGAGCTTTGCCTTTCGACTCAGCTCTCTCTTCACCACGACAGACCGGTACAGAGCCCGCTTCACTGCGGATGCTGCACCTATCCGCCTATCGATCTCACGCTCCAGTTTTCCCTCATTCGTGAACAAGACCCCGAGATACTTAAACTCCTCCACTTGGGGCAGGACCTCATCCCCGACCCGGAGAGGGCATGCTACCCTTTTCCGGCTCAAGACCATGGCCTCGGATTTGGAGGAACTGATCCTCATCCCGGCCGCATCACACTCGGCTGCAAACCGCTCCAGCGAAAGCTGTAGATCACGATCTGATGAAGCCAATAGGACCACATCATCTGCAAAAAACAGAGAAGCGATTCTAAGGCCACCAAAACGGATCCTCTCAACACCTTGGCTGCGCCTAGAAATTCTGTCCATAAAAGTTATGAACAGAATCGGTGACAAAGGGCAACCTTGGCGGAGTCCAACTCTCACTGGAAACGAGCCTGACTTACTGCCGGCAATGCGGACCAAGCTCTGACACCGGTCGTACAGGGACCTAACAGCCCATATCAATGGGCCTGGTACCCCATACTCCCGGAGTACCCCCCACAGAACCCCCCGAGGGACGCGGTCAAATGCCTTTTCCAAGTCCACAAAGCACATGTAAACTGGTTGGGCAAACTCCCACGCACCCTCCAGGACCCTGCTGAGGGTGTAGAGCTGGTCCAGTGTTCCACGACCAGCACAAAAACCACACTGCTCCTCCTGAATCCGAGGTTCGACTATCCGACGGACCCTCCTCTCCAGAACCCCTGAATAGACCTTACCAGGGAGGCTTAAGCCTTTAAACAGACAGAGTTAAAATGAGAGGTCAGCTCCTCAGTGGTGGAGAGAAACACTGGGGGCTGATTTATCATTTCAGAGTTAAAAACATCTGTGAAACATGTGGCAGTGAAGTGGTTAATGGCCTGGCTGTGACGTGCAGGAACGCACAGCTTAAGCCCCTCAGTATAGCTCTGTGTTGTAGGAGTCCTGCCTTCCCCTCCATAACCCTCACTCAGCAGCTAATCAGCTGATTAGCTATACCTGTACCTGCCTCCTAGACCTTCACCTCGTGCTCTACTTAAACCACAACCAGACGTTCAGCCGACGCTCTGACATTTGATTACCTTGGGTAATATTGTCACAGCCTCTGACTCTTAGTTTTGACTTGTCTGCACTAACCTGTTTGCCTTTGCCCGTTTGTTCAGCTCCTGTCCAGTCCTGCTTGCTCACTCGTCTCCAAGGCTGTGTCTGGTTGCCAACCCTGCACACCGAACCCATAACTAAGGACTTCATTCTGGACATCTTCACCACTCTTCAACTTCATCAGTACTCACCCACTAGACCCACAGTCTCTCTGGACCTCGCCCTCTGTGAACCAATTACTCCGACGCCACCTGCAAACAAATTCTTCAGTAAGGACAAATACTACTATCAGCACGATTGTTATAAAAGAATCATTTGGACCTCAGGATATTCACTGCCTCCCCTCTTCTCTCCACAGCCCATTCCAGTTCCTGCACTGTAAATAAAAGATCACTTTTGTACTCGCTTGTCCTTGTGTTCTTTGGTCTACCATTTCGGGTAATATTCAGTAAACACCATGTTAGAATGTTCGAGCCCAAAAGACCCTCAAGGCCAGACCAAAGACAACCAGAGGTACCAAGCAATATCAGCTCTTAGAGCTCGAAGTGAGTGTAATTAACAGACTCCAACTAAAATCCTCACCCAACAGGGTGAACTTGGTGGCATGATACATGCTCTTGGGCAACAAGTTGCCGCCATGTCTACCAGAGGCCCTGTACCATCCCGTCCTCATGAACCAACTCCAGTCCCAGCATTAACTTCT
>JBBPBX010021460.1:7610-18492 GCA_038048925.1 Garcialebias charrua
AGAACCAAATTAAGGACCATGGGAGACCGGGCTTTCAGTGTGGCTGCCCCCCGCCTGTGGAACTCTCTTCCTGACTGTCTGAGAGCCCCACAGTCTGTGGTTGACTTTAAGAGCGGCTTGAAGACCTTTCTTTTCAACCGAGCATACTCTACCTCCTCATGATTCTACTTTTGATCTTAGTTGATACTGTTATTGATTTTACTTGTTTTATTACTTGTTTTATTGACATTTAATTCTGTTGCACTTTGTAGCACTTTGAGATTTTCATTAATGAAAAGTGCGTTATAAATTGAATTCATTATTATTATTATTATTACTATTATTATTATTATATGTATGTATATATATATATTAGACATATTAGTTGTCACAGAGGTGGCTTGTCGCAAAAATAAAGTTTGATCATGTATTTATTTGTATATATCAGGTGTATCCATTTGTATACAGTATAGCTATCATTAATAAAACATGGTTCATCTTGACCTGGTTTGAGGCATCGGTGTGAAGAGAGAATGAGAGTGGGTTGCTTCCACTTTTCAAAATTTGGACCTCTTCTATCATATTCTGTTAAGTAAGTAAGTAAATAGTACGTACATTTTATTTATATAGCACTTATCATAGATAAAATCACAAAGTGCTGTACAAAATACAAAATAAAAGATTAAAATAGACCAAAGAATTACGGTAATAACAGCTGATTGATCAAAACAATAAAACAGCTGATAAAAACAAGAACAGCTGATAAAAACACTAAATAAAAACATTTAACTAAAAGCTTGTCTGAATAAAAGTGTCAAGCTGCGTTTTAAAGGAATCAACAGAGACGGTCACACAAAGAGACAAGGGCAGGGTATTCCACAGCCGGGGGGCTACGGCCTGAAAGGAAAGGTCACCCCGTGTTTTAAACCGGGTCTTAGGGACCTTTAGAAGGTTCAGTGCTGAAGACCGAAGGTTGAGGGCTGGAAAATAAGGGATCAACATTTCTGAGATGTACTGGGGGGCTGTCTATTCAAAGCTCTAAAAGTTAAAACCAAAATTTTAAAATGAATTCTAAATTCTACAGGGAGTCAATGTAGAGCATATAAAACTGATGTAATGTGAGACCTTCTGTTAGTTCCTGTTAAAAGCCTCGCAGCAGCGTTCTGGACCAACTGGAGACGAGCGACGGCCGACTTATTAAAACAAGTAAAAAGGGAATTACAGTAATCTACGAGAAGAGATAAAAACATGAATAATCATCTCCAGGTCAGATTTGGTTAACATTGCCCTCAGTTTAGAAATGTTCCTCAGATGATAAAAGCAGTTTTTTACCAGAAGCTTTGAATGTTTGTCCAAAGACATTGACTGGTCAAACTGAACACCAAGGTTTCTGAGGCTCGGCTGAGAAGAGGATCCCAGAGAACCGAGATGTTGTTTGATCCAAGGAACTTTCTGTTCAGGGGCAATGATCAGTGTTTCCGTCTTGGCAGAATTTAACTGAAGGCAGTTTTTGGCCAACCACACCTTAATATGGGACACACAGTTTACTAATTCTGACAACTTCTGTATTTCTGAGTCATAGAAGGAGCAGTACAGTTGGATATCATCAGCATAGAGATGGTAAGACACATTTCTGAAACTATTGATAATCTTTCCAAGGGGGGTGATGTATAGAAGGAACAGAATAGGACCCAAGACTGAACCCTGAGGTACACCATACAGTAACGGAGTGGTCTTAGTCTGTATGTTATTCCCAAACATTGAAAATGTGCTGTTGTTCAGATAAGAGGAAAACCACTTGAGATCAGTTCCAGAAAATCCTAACTCGTGTTGCAGTTGATGTATTAGAATTTTGTGGTCGACTGTGTCAAAAGCTGAAGATAGATCCAATAAAATCAAAACACTGCTCTGACCAGAGTCTGCAGTCATCAAAATGTCATTACCGTATTCGCCGGTGTATAATACGCTCCGGTGTATAATACGCTTTGTCCAATTTTTCAAAATAAAACAGAAATATCTGTAGATAATACGCTTCGGTGTATAATACGCGCTGCCGTGACAGTCTTTTTTATGGCCACTAGATGCCGCCAAACCCTCCCCGACGCCGACGTAACGCGTCATCCACCCACCGCTGACGTTATGCGTCACCGATGAGACAACCCGGAAATGCGGTCCATTGTGCAGCGCGAGCTGAATTTAATTAAAATTTAACTACAGAAACACCTAAAAATGTATTTGTCAGCTGAATACATATGTTAACGTGTCTCTGTTTAATTTTTGTTAATAAATTATTACAAATCAGCTGAATTTAAAATGTAAACAACACGATGTGCGCACACACACACAGGCCCAGTTTGGAGCGAGAGCTGAATTTAATTAAAATAAAACTACTGTACAGAAACACCTAAAAATAAATATATTTGTTAGCTGAATATATATGTTATCGTGTCTCGGTTTAATTTTTGTTAATAAATGAGTACAAATGAGCTGAATTTTGAACGTAAACACGATGCGCGCACCCAGACAGAAACGGTTTGCTGCTGCGCATCAAGAGCTGAATTTAATTAAAATAAAACTACCGTACAGAAACACCTAAAAAATATATATTTCTTATATTTCTCCTGAGCTTAACTAAATGTGAAATCAGCTGGTCTGAGCTGGATTTTAAAAAATAGTTCGCCGATTTATTTCTTTACATTTAGCTAAATAAACGCTTAAAAATATATATTTCTTACCTGACTTTATAGCAAACGGGCTCCTCCTAAGCTTAACCAAATGTGAAATCAGCTGGATTTAAAAATCCACGGTGTGGTTTATGAGTGGTATCTTGCAAGCAAAAACAGCGAACCTCACAGCTAATTGCAGCTACCGGTACATCCAGAGCAGGGAGCGGGCAGCGACAGAGTCAGTCCGACCAAAGGAGGCTTTTTTTGGACACATGAGCTGGAAACTTCTGGAAGTGGCCCCTCTTCCTCTTTGCTCTCTGAGTCCTCTGCTGCTGCCTATAGCGCCCAAAGCGGCCGAAACTGGTACTGCACCATTTTGGCCAAAATGAAAAACTGAGATATCAGAGCCAAAAATGGGTCTAAAAATATGGGGAAAAATCCATAAATAATACGCTTCGGTGTATAATACGCAGGACATGCAAATGAGCAAAAATACTGCGTATTATACACCGGTTTTTACGGTAGATACTTTTAATAAGGCAGTTTCAGTGGAGTGCATCTTGCGGAAACCAGATTGAAACTTGTCCAGAATATTATTACTTTGCAAGAAAGTATTCAACTGTACAGTAACTAACTTCTCCAAAATGTTGGCAAGAAAATGAAATTTTGATATTGGTCTGTAGTTGCAGAGCTCAGTGGGGTCCAAATTGAGCTTTTTCAAGATCGGATTTTGTTATAATTATTATAGTAATGCAAGTTCATAATATAAACAGAATCAAGCTCTTTTTTTTTTCGAGTACCGGTTCTCTTAAGTATTTCTAATATTAAAGGTCCTAATGCACCTTAGCATATATTGCATTTCACCATATAAATGTACCTTAAATGTTTCAACGTTAATAAGAGCTAGTTACTTGCAAAGGCTTTGTTTTCATTCTCCAGATCAATACAGTGTTAATAAACAGTAAAACACAACCAGTGACATTTAGTATACAAAATTATTAATGTTTGATAATTTTTTATAAGAAAATTGAAATAAATGTAGCCATCAGAGTCCAATACAATAACCTGGAGGCTAGCGCTAGCATCCTAACTCCACAAACAAACAAAGAAAAAAACAAACTCACCAGTTGCCACTTTTAGAAGAAACAGTCAGCTGAAGGTTTTTTCCACAAACAGACCCATCTAAATGTTGAGAGGCATATCAGTCAGGAATGGTAATATAATAATATAAGCATTAAATAAAGACTAGCATTAGCATGCTAGCTCCAGAAACAAACTCACCAGTTGCCACTTTTAGAATAAACAGTCAGCTGAAGGCTTTTTCCCAAACAGAGACTTCTAAAAGTTGAGAGGCATATCAGTCAGAAATGGCAAATAGACGTTAGATAAAGGGCTTTCAATGATTTAAAACCTACCTGAGCCAGCTTGCTTTGAGTCACTGCACGGTTCATTTCCCAGACAAAAAAAAAAAAGACCGGAAGCACATGATTGGTAGGTACAGCTCACATTGGATGTGCCCAGGGTGCAGAAATCTGCACCTAGCATCTTCCCATTCTTTTGTAACATTATTGTGGAATAACTGCACATGCACCATTTATAACGAGAGTCTATGGATAAGATTCATGCGTCCCCAGAACCAGGAATACGTCACCAATCAGAAAACGTTTTTTGAAACAAACAACATAACTCATTATTACTTATAAAATATTTATCCTACACAACTAAAAACATATATGCATGTATTTCAAAATATTTTTATTTTGTTATTTCATTTTTATTTATTTTTATAAATCTTCAATGTAAAATGGTTATTAGCTCCAGAAGTTCCAGTGGGGAGGTGCCCTAGCGCCCCCTATTGCGCCCCCTATTGGCCAGCCACCTCTGTTATTAACTCTTTTTTTTAACCTCTTTGTGTTTTATTTCCAATCTGGGACAGAGATAGCAGCTGAGTCTTCTTCCTGTTCAGGGAAATCCACCAGAGATCTAGCCTGGCCCTCGCCATTCCTGCACAGCTCCGCTCAATTCTATTTCCCTTCACTGCTGGGTCTGGGATTTGTCTCATAGACAACGATTTCTCCGGTCGATTTTTGACCGGACCAATCAGAGAACAGAAGGCGGATTGGCGGATTAACGGACCAATCAGAGAACAGAAGGCGGAGTTTTGAACGACGTTGACTGACGTCGTCAGTTAAAATGGCTGCCGCCACGAAGGAATTTTCCAGAAAACAAGGTAAAAAACTATTATTTCTTTCCTGAGAAAAACTATATTTCTTAGCTGACGTTATATCAGAAGTGTTCCTGAGCTTAACAGTTCCTAAATCAATTCACGAAATGGTCAAATCTGCTGGATTTAAATAGTTTCGGTTTGACATTTTCCAAACAGCCTCAGGGTGCGCTACGAAAATAAATGATAAAAAATCGAATTTTATCTCAAATGTTTCATCCAGGCCAACAGTCAGTAAATTAAAGACATATAATTACACACTGGTAGCAGAAAAAATATCCACCGAGTGGTTTCTGAGCTTTTTATCTGAATAGCCTGGACCTCGCCAGGCTAAGCTAACAAAACTCCGCCTTCTGTTCTCTGATTGGTCCGTTCAAAAATCGAACGGAGAAATCGTTTTCTATGGGAGGAATGCCAGACCCTAGTCAGAAGCAAAGTGAAGGACAGGGTGTGGTTTTAACCAGGCTACCAGAGATCACCTGCAGCTAAGAAGTCTGTGATGACTGAACTCTGAACTTTTCCAGGGACAGGTGGGAGCAGGTCCAAGAAGAGGTTGTGAGTAATGAGGCCAAAAACAGCCACACTACAAAATTAGGAAAGCTTTACCTCTTTATTCCTGCTACCTTTTGTTATTGAGATGATTTTCTCCACCACTGGAGATATTCATTGCAACTAAATCTGTGTTTTTGGCAGAAAATGTGGACAAGTTGGTCTTTTTGGACATAAAAACTTGATTACTTAGATTGTAAACTGTCTGTTGATGCTTATTTTTCTGGTTCTGACTGTCATTGCATTTATTAAGTTTTTTATTATTGTTAGTATACTTTATTTATTGTAAAGAGTGCCGTTTATTTAAAATATCATCCAAATGGGTCACTTTTATTTATTTTTATACAAACGTGTGGTTTACTTGGCATATTTTCAAAATAAACGTTTTGTAAGTCTTTATTTTGTCTTTTTTCTTTTTAACAAAGATTTACCGAACCGAGCCCTCCTTGAATTAAACCGAACTGAAATGTGATTTTAGCATATCGTTACACCCCTAATAGCTGCCCACTGCTCCACCTGGGTGTATCCCAGGTGCAATGGGTTACATGCAGAGAGCCAATTTTGTCTTTGTATGGGAAAATTATACAGTTATGACAACATATAGCACTTTATTTTATTATTAAAATACTGTCATTTCCTGTAATACTATATTTTACAAAAGTTCCTAAACTTTAGAGTCAAAGGTTCAAATACGATTTTTGGACATTTAAAGCCAAAAATAAGAGAGAAAAAAATGCATAGTAGTCAATTTAAGTAGTCAACTTGGTCAATTTATATTTGCAAACCATGTTTCATTCAACACTTGCTCTTCTCAAGGGCGGGACGTGTCCTCTTGGTCTCCGCTTTGCTTTTGCTTTGTCTTGTCTGTGAAAACTGTTTGAGAGCCTCTCTTCTACAAAATCTTCCAAATCATAACTATGGACTTCAATTTGGTCAGATGGTTCCTCAACACAACTGATAACCTTTATTCAACAAGAAGATAGGCTGTAGGCGAGCCGATTTGCCCTGTTGGCATGCACTCAGCTGGTTCCCTTTCAGTCTGGTCTCTCTGTGCAACATACTTGCTATGGGAATTGTGCCCCCGCACGATTACCTGAAGGAATATACTTACGTCTTTACGGCTAGGGGCGTCACAGCCGCTCCAGAGGCCCCGCCCTCTGGGTACTTAAGCGGCTTGCGCCCCTCCATCTTTCTCTTTTTTGCCCTTCACCTCGCTTAACACCTGAACTTCGTGGGACTTCTCTGTTGTCGCATCGCTCGACTGAGGTGAGCTTGCTCCCTACACTGAGCATACAGAGAAATTTTCCTGCGTATTGCTGGGCTGGCGAAAGCTAGTCCAGCGTTTTTCTACTCACCTTCGAAGTTTTCTTCTTTTCCGCAGCTTTTTCGCTCGACGGCGCTAACTGTGTCACAACCTCCTGCTAATCATTAGCAGGCTAACCAGTGAAAGCAAGATGACGGAGAAGACGGCTTGAACAAAAGAAAACTAGGAACAACTTTGACGCTTCTCGCCGGACATGGCTCCCGAGAAGGGAAAACTGAGGACAAGGAGGAGGAAAACCAAGACGACGAGTCCTCGCTCGTGCCCATGCCCCAGTGGCTGCGGATACTCCCTCTCGGCGACGGACACCCACGAGGCCTGTCCTGTCTGCCTAGGGATTCTGCACGCGAGGAAAGCGCTGGAATTCCCCGACTCCTGCTCTCACTGCCATCGAATGTCGGCAGTAGTGAGGAAATGACGGGCTGACGCGTTGGCCAAATCCATGGCTAGGAACACGGCGCTGAAGGTCGCACGTCGCACTAAAGTGCTCGCTCCTGAACCGGAGCCCGAAAACGTGGACCTGGAATGCAACGGCCGAGTCGGAGAGGACAACATGTCGGACTCCTCAGTTGCCGCCGAGGACTCGACGCCTGAAGTGTCCGACCAAGACGCCGAATATGGTCACAAAGGAGAAACTGTGGATTCCTCCCAGAACCTGGCGCAAATCCTTCCGGAACCGGACTTGTCGGTACCTGCTCTGTTCGACCTGTGCCATAGGGCGGCAGATGCCCTGCAGGTCACGTGGCCAGACCCCACGCCTCGCCAACAGGCTACGAGGCTAGCGGGAAGCTACTTCTACGCGAAGCAGCCGACAACGTCGCAGAAAATGCCCATTTTTCTGGACTTCCTCATGGAGCTCAAACGCTCCTGGGCGGAACCCGGAGCTTCCATCATGCTGCCATTATCCCGACTCCTTGACGTCGCGGGAATGGAGACAGCGGGCCTCGCCAACGCACCCCTGATAGAGGAGACTCTGGCAGCTCACCTGGCCCCCACAGCCACGGGGACGAAACCAACGCTACCCAACAGGGCCTGCCACGCTTCGGAGAAACAACTCGAGAAGTGCTACAAGGCTCAGGGCCTCGCGGCTCGCGCAATGAATGCATCGACCATGGTGCAGGCATACCTGGCAGAAAAACTGCAAGATATCCAGGTAACAAAAGACGAGCAGACCGTAACGCAAGCCATGGAGGAGGCCCGCCGTGTCTCGGACCTCGTGCTCCGCATGATGGGGACAATAGCCATTTCCCAAGGCAAGGCAATGGCGGAAATAGTTGTCGCCCAGCGCCATCTTTGGCTAACTCTGTCGGACCTCCCTGAAAACCAGAGGTCCACTTTCTTCCAGCACCCAATCGAGTCGACGGGACTCTTCTGGGGAGCCCTGGAACGTGTCCAGGCCAGACTGGAACAGAGACGCAAACAGGCGGAAGCCCTCTGCGAGGGGTTGCCAAGAAAAAGCTTTGTATCCCCAAAGGGAGACACGCGTGGCCTCCCACGGAAGAGACCCGCTGGTGATGGTGAAAATTTCCAGTATCGGCCGAGGACCTCTTCAGTGACCCCATGTTGGAAGCAGACTCGGACCTGATGAAACAGGACAAACTGATAATTTTACAGGTTTACCCGCCCACGTGGTATGGGAACCTAACTTCTTGAGCCCAGTCTCCCCTTGTAAAAAACTATGAGGAGCGAGCGGCATGTGTACGTGCACCAATCATGACTCGACTATGCATGTGTAAACAAAACAAACACTGTTTCAGACATGTACAAAAATAAAAGTACCAAAGCACGGACTGCCCTGGTTCTTGACTCGAGTCCCATTTTTATAAACAAACCATGTGGTCAAACTATGAACCGCAACGAGATACACGAGCTCTGCCAGAGACGGTCAGATCTCGCGATATCTTCTGTCGGGTCGACCAGCCTGCTCAAAAAAGCGCAAGAGGGGTCAAAGGTCACCCCTCAGGCGCTAAAACACGACGAGCAGCAATTCAACATGCCCTTCAGGCTCAGCGCGCATGTGCAAGCCTGGAAGGTGTGTCTATCAAATGATTGGGTCATGACAACAATATGTCACGGGCTCAAGTTGCAGTTCTCAAAAAGACTACCCCACTTCACAAGGGTGCTGCAATCTAAGATCAACCTTACACGTGCACACGTGCTGAGGGAGGAAGTTTCAACGATGCTGCAAAAGGGAGTGATTAGTTTGGTCTTGGGACACAAGCTACGCTCTGGTCACTACAGCAAATACTTCCTGGTGCCCAAAAAGGATCATTCCCTGAGACCGATTCTGGATCTCAGGACTCTCAACAAGAGGATTAAAACATTTAAGTTCAAGATGCTTACATTGCGGCAAGTTCTCCAGTCTGTGAGACCTGGAGACTACGCGTGTACAGTGGATTTAAAAGATGCCTATTTTCATATAGGCGTATGGAGGAAACACAGGAAGTTCCTCCGCTTTGCCTTCGAGGGAAACGCTTATGAATTCAAAGCTTTACCCTTCGGTTTAAAGACTGCTCCGCATACATTTACTAAATGTCTGGATGCAGCCCTGACCCCTCTTAGGAATCAAGGACTCAGGGTCATGAATTACTTGGATGACCTGCTGATTCTGGCTGAAAGCAGAAAGCAGGCCCAGTCACACTCCTATAGAGTGATTTCTCACCTGGAGTCTCTCGGTTTTGTCATAAACCTACAAAAAGGCGATTTGACTCCATCATGGGTTACCGTATTTTTGGGAGTACAGATCAACGCTGTCCAGTACAGAGCATGGCTCTTGAAGTAACAAGTTTCCTCCATTCGCAGTTAGCTGGAAAGATTTAAACTAGACCAACAGATCCCTGTGAAAACCTGCCAACGCCTTTTAGGCCTCTTGGCGGCAGCCATTCCCTGTGTACCACATGTATTACTGAAAATGCTACCCATACAGGTATGGTTAAACCAACGAATACAACCTGACCTGCCTAATCAAGCAGAAAAGGTTAGGATAGATTCAGAGTGCCTGAAGGCCCTGGAACCCTGGAGAGATTTGTCCGTTTTCACGGAAGGGGTCTCATTGGGAAGGGTGTCATCTTGTGTGGTCATCATGACGGACGCCTCAAAAATAGGATGGGGGGCGATCTGTAGAAATCAGAACGCCCGCGGCCTTTGGAATGAACAGGAAGCGAGATTACATATCAACTTCCTGGAGTTGTTGGCCATATTCCTGTCATTAAAATATTTATTCAACCAAGGTCTGATTGCTGGACAACATATCCTGGTGAAATCAGATAACGGGACCACAGTGTCCTTCATCAATAGAGAGGGAGGGACAAGGTCTCGGCCCTCCTCGGACTGGCGCAGAGGATGCTCACATGGTGTGCTCCAAGGATCTTGTCACTTAGGGCGACTCATGTCCCTGGTGAACTAAATTATGGAGCGGACGCCCTCTCAAGAGGACCTCTTTTGGCGTCAGAATGGAGCCTGAACCCACGGATTGTGGAACAGGTCTGATCATGATTTGGGAAGTCTCTGTGGACTTGTTCGCCTGCAGGGCTAGCTCACACTGTGACCTCGACTTCTCCTTGAGGGAAGCAGACGCTCCATTGGGTATGGATGCTCTGGCACATGATTGGCCTGCAAGGGTGCTCTACTATGCTTTTCCATCTGTCCCTCTGATCGGGGCGACATTGGAACGGGTACGCCAGGGAGCTCTCTCCTTGATTCTCATAGCCCCCAGATGGCCACAGAAAACGTGGTTCCCGAAGTTGATATCAATGCTATCAGGGATACCATGGCAATTGCCTTCTCACGGGGACCTGCTGACTCAGGCGCGTGGACAGCTTCTACACCCACGTCCAGAGTTATGGCAACTTTCAGCCTGGCCTTTGACGGGATCTGGCTGAGAGCCTAAGGCTTTGGTTGCTTTGTCCCAAAACAAACAACAACAACAACAACAACAACAACATTCACAGTTTTCTGGCAAGGACCTGAGAGGTTACCCTGTGCTTGGCCTGTGTTTTCTACCTCCACATCTGTCACCCAATTTCTTGTGACATGGTGGGTCAATTTTTCCTCCTGTTTCTCAGGATGTTTCAATGGGAAAAGGGGATGATAAGTATTCACACTGATGGAGCATGTTTAAGCTGTCTCTAGTTGTGTTGTATA
>JBBPBX010021460.1:24231-42358 GCA_038048925.1 Garcialebias charrua
GTGAGACAAATCAATGAAAATTGGTTTACGATTAACTTTCATCAGACAGCCAAACAACACTGTGAGGCATGTTTAATCTGTGCTACACATAATGTTGCTAAAGCCATTAAACCCACAGGTTCTGGAGCTCACAAAACAATCACAGCACCATTCCAACACATCATGATTGATTTCATTGAACTAACACCAACTCAAAACAAAAGATACTGTCTAGTCATAGTAGACATGTATTCCAAATGGGTAGAAGCCTTCCCGACAAAACATGCCACAGCTAAAACAGTAGCTAAACTTCTGTTACAAGAAGTCATTCCCAGGTGGGGAATCCCACAAAAAATCTCAAGTGATAATGGGCCCCATTTCGCAAATCAAATCCTTGACGACATATCACGAGTACTGAACTTTGATCTGACCAAACACTGTGCCTATCATCCACAAAGTGGAGGGGCGGTCGAAAGAGAGAATGGAACATTAAAAAACAAACTGTCTAAGATCTGTGAAGAAACAAAACTTAATTGGGTGTCTTGTCTGCCAATTGCACTAACATATTTGCGCATGCGGAGACGAGCTAAGCATAACCTCAGCCCATTTGAAATCCTTTTTGCAGCTCCACCCAACATGGGTGTGGGACCAATCTCAACTAGTGATCTAAAACATTGTGATCACGACATGCTGACGTATTGCATTAATCTGACTAATCACCTTAAATCTATCAGAGAGCAGGTCCAGGGAGGGCTACCCAGCCCAACTCAGGTAAAATTACACAACATAACTCCTGGAGACTTTGTTATGGTTAAATCTTTCAGGAGGAAACACTGGAACTCGCCCAGGTGGACGGGACCCTACCAGGTGTTGCTCGTGACCCACACGGCCGTGAAAGTAGCTGAGAGGGCTACTTGGATCCACGCCGCCCACTGCAAGCCGTTCCGAGGTACCAGGTCACCAACAGAGGACCCACTGGCAGGATTCCCTCCTTCCAAGAGGAGCAACGCGCCAGAGCTCTAGAGGCTGGGTGCCAACGAGGGATCTACGCGCTCAGGAGACACTGCTTTAGAAAAACTCCTGACAACGACAGAAAAGATAAGACAATGCTCGATACACGCATCCCACGCACAATTTTAAAACAACCTGTTTCACCTAAAACATCCACTGGGATGAAAGAGTTGCTTTGCTATACTCTAGTCATTGTGGGACTGACACTGATAGGTCTCATGACATGGTACCTACATCCTGAAAATGTGAACCAACTCAATCCAGCTAAGAGAGAGCTCAAACAGAGTCCTGGTCGAAGGGACTACAATGGTAACCCCGTCTTCATAGTTCCATATGTCAACGGTACAACTTCAACAATAACTTTACCTGTTTGCAGATTGTTTGACTGCTCAGATGAAAGAATCAGAAAAGCCGAGTTTTACATGTGTCTCTGTGGAACTTATGATCCTACCATTTGTTTGTCCTGCCCAACATGGGAAAAGGTTTTTTTGTACACAGGTTCTTGGGGTAGTCCACAAACAAGGAAAGGCCAACCACTTTATTGGTGGGCTGAAAGGTTTAAACTAGTAAAAGGCGGAAATGGCGGATCAACTAATCTCCTATTATCCATACAATCCGTGACAGAATGGCATGAGTATCCCCCACTTAGCCACAGATACCAAGAGGTTGCAACTCGGATTGGACACACGTCAAACCCTAAATTGCATGTTGTTCTCCAAGCAGAAGTATCAGGTACAGACCCCTTCAGGGAACTTATAATTCAAATAACAGATTCTCCACCAACACCCACACAATATGAAGCACCTCCCGATCTCGAGACTAACGAGACACTTCTTAGCATTAACAGCGTAGATTATTCCAAGTTGTCCCCAAATGATGTAATTGCTATGACCACAGGGTACTCCGACCTCAATGTATGGTTAACATGGTTAATTGAATCAGCTAAAGAAGCGTCGCTCTCTGAATGTGTAGCCTGTGCATCTGCACGACCCACTCCCTTAACAGAACCAGCACCGTTGTTTTTAGAAGACGAATGGGGTTTCGATTGCATGTTACTTATCACCCAAAAAATTAAAACTAGGAATTGCACAACCTTAGAAGAAATTTTTCCCCTTGGTCCTGATGGCACACAGGTTGGTGCATTTCATGCTGATAAAAGACACGATTATATTTGCTTCAATTTTGTAGCTACCGCTCCTGACACCAACCTAGGCAGCATAGATATTGATTGGTGTAATATAACATTCACAGCCACAACCACGAAAGGTCGGCAACAGGAGGTGGGGCGACTGACTCGTTCAGGTCTGTATTACTATTGTGGTGGGAAAAAGTTATATACTCGAGTCCCTCAAAATTCAATAGGACTGTGTGCTATGGTTAGACTTAAGGCTCCACTTACTCTCATAGGACACAGAATTGCACAAGCTCTTCCTTATCCAGGTAACAGACGGCGTAGAAGTTTCACTTTTGATCCAACAGTGAACTCTCCAACTTACATCGATGCGATTGGAATCCCTAGAGGCGTGCCAGACGAACATAAATTGGCTAATCAAATTGCTTCCGGTTTTGAAAATCTTCCTGTAATCTCAGCATATTTCCCTGTCACACCTAATAAAAATGTTGACCGTATTAATTACGTTCATTATAATGTCATGCGTCTTAGCAACCTGACCAGAGATGCTGTTGAAGGACTAGCTGAGCAATTGGCTCCTACTTCCCTGATGGCTGTACAGAACAGAATGGCGCTTGATTTTTTGCTCGCGGAGAAAGGCGGAGTATGTAGCATGTTTGGCGACTTGTGTTGTAGTTTTATCCCCAACAACACTGCCCCTGATGGAAAGGTGTCTAGAGCTTTGGAAGGACTTAGAACTTTGTCTAACGAGATGCAGAGTCACTCAGGTATCTATAATCCCATTGACGACTGGTTTAATAGCACGTTTGGTAGATGGAAAGCGATAGTTATATCTTTGCTTATGTCTTTTGCCGTTTTTGCTGCCATATTGATTACTTGTGGCTGTTGTTGCATACCATGCATACGTTCACTAGTTACTCGTCTAATCACGAAATCTTTGACCCCAGAACACTTGTCAGACACCTATGCGTTGTTAGCAAATTCTCCAGACACATACATGCAAATGTTACCCTCTTTAGAATATGCACGCATTTCCCCTCTCCCTGATTCTGATCTGACTACTTATGCCGACGTCTGCACCCTGGAAGAATGCATCACTGAGTTTAAAATGCACCCATTAGAATAAACCATGAAAATCACACTTATTGCTCGCGCCGACAGAAATATCTTAACTATAGACATGGACCACTTAGACGACTACTTCACCATTGATTATGATGTACGATCACGGGTAATAAACTTTACAACCGAGTCGACCCTGTCCCGCTTAGATTTTTTAGATCTCGTAGTAAGCATTTTTTGTGCTTTCAGACAACTCCCAGAGACTCATGTATATCACGGCTACCATTTTCTGAATTAAAGAGACATGTCTCCTTAATGTTTATTTTTTCCTTTTTGTTTTATTGATGTAGTCAAGTAAAAATCAACACATGAAAGTCAAATCAAAATTTTATCCTGATTAAATTACATATCATTTGTTCATTTATTTTCTTTTGTACTTTAATCCTCAATTGTTCTGTTTTCAATTGTTTTTGAACATGACTGTTGCTTGCCACATTATTTGCAGGTCTTTAACCTGCACAAAAACAGCTACTTGCTAATTCTATCTCTAGTTAATGATGGTTGCATGGAAAGTCTCTTAGACACATGTAATTTGATGTTTTATTTTGAGAGTCTCATACTTTTTTCTTCTCTTATAGATCAACTGAATGTAAGGATGATATGGACACCAGATTTGGTCACCGCTGTGGGGCCAGGGTGTTGTGCAGCTTTTTCCCTCAAAGCACCGCTACATCATTGCCACCGGGGTTTTCCTGCACAAGTTCACATCATCCAGTTAGGCCTGGGGAGGCATAACTTATGATTTAATAACACTGTGATTTTCTTTGTGGTTTCGTTTGTATTACAAATATTGATTTTGTTATTGTTGTGAATCATATTATCTTAGTTGTTCCTGACGGAACAAAAGGAGGGAATTGTTAAGTAAAATCATACACCCTCAGATATTAAACTCATAATTAAACTTATGTGTTCAGAATCATGCAATCCAAAATGCCTGTGTGAAACCAACCACATTTTGTGACCATCTGTGTGAAACCAACCACCTGTTCCTTAAGTTTTAACGTCATGTTCCTCATTTTATCTGCTGAATAAACAGTGACCTGCTTGTGTTAATCTAAAAACACTGTTGCATTATATAAGAAGTGCTGAATGCTCACTTTCCATTTGCTAAAGTGCTCATGTGTTATCAGAAGTTTCCAGCTGTTGATAGACAAACATTTCCCGTTCCACCCATGGTACCACCCCCAACCCCTTTTTAATCCATGCTGTGTTACTGTCTGAGCAGAGCAGAGCCAGACAGCTTCGTGCCTGTACCATTTCTGTTCTCTATCTTGCAAGATACATTAAATCTTTGAAACTTGAACTTCGTTTGGACAGCCTTGCCTCGTTATTCAGAAGTTTATTCCACAGGATCACAACAGCCCAACAAGGACTCAAAGACCCAAACACGGGCTCAAAAAGGATTCAAAAAATCCAGACAAGGATTCAAAAAGGATTCAAGATCCAGACAAGTTCAAATAAATGGTGGACAAGAGTGAGTCAGCCAAAAATAATATAACGTCACCAACGCAGGGCCAACCCATAAAAACAGGGCCGTCGAAGCCTGTCTGGTGACGGACTACCTAACCAAAGGGGGCTCTAGGGGTAAAAGAAAACCGAGAACTGAGCTACCGATCTCACTCTGTCATTAGGCAAACAAAAAGACTCCAAACAGCTGGCCACAACCAGCCACACAACCTCCTGGTTACAGCCTACAGCCACCAAGTGCACCAAGCTCTACAAAGCCAAAAATGAGCAACTATTCCCAAGTGTGTCAAGCACAGTCAAACTTCACAAGTACACATGAGCAGACACTTTCTAAGTGCATCTAGCACAGTCAGGACCAAACATGAGCAATCAGCTACTCACCAACAATCTTCTAAACAGAAGATCAACCTTCCTGACAGGGGCGGGCGGAGAACACCCCACAGTACCCAAACAGTACCCAAACAGCTCAGCACAAAGCAACCAAACTCTGAGCTCACAACCTCCGCATTCAAGCACTCTCACTCTGAAGTATATATAGGCGTGTCACTGGAGGACCTGGCTGAACACACAAGCCTGATCATAATCAGACTGATTAACCAACAAAACAAGACTGCAGTCAACATATACAATAAACTGTAGGTGTCAGCATGGGCAGCTTCCTCAGGATACATAACAACGGGTCACTACGGACCCTAACACCTTAGGAAGGTTAACTTCTTCTGATGAAAGTAGTTCTGCTGTCTCTGGGCAAACAGTTTCTTTTTTCTGGCAACAAGAGCAAGATTTGGTTCATTATTGTATTGTGGCCTAATATGACCATCCTCACCACACCTGAAACAATACCCAGGTTTACTGTGGGTTTGAGCAGACTGTTGAGGTTTCACTGCGTTGCCCACTTTTTCAGCCTGCTTGCTACTTAATTTGGGTTGAGGTCTAGCTTGGGGCTGAGTGGTGTTGGTTGTTAGCTTAGCCAACTGTCGATGCACATCTGCCAGCTGTTCTGCTAGCTGAGTCACTTGGGTTAAAGCAGCAACTGCCCCACCATCACAAGTGTCAATATGGGCCAACTGTGCATGAGTGATTACTTTTTGCTTGGTGGACCACAGATGTTGTTTCATCCTGAAAGTTTTAGCTGCCTCTCGGTCTTCTTCAGTACGCAGGAGTAGCAGCAGTTCAGAAAAACTAGGTGGTACCAACTTCTTTTGTTTTAGTTGGAGTTCAGCAATTAAAGTGTTGTCCCAACACCCCTGACAGAACTGGCTTATGAGGTGTCAGTTAACATCCTTCTCTGAGACACCACCTCTTTTCATGGCTAAGTTCAGTGCCACCTGCAGCCGTTGGAGATATGAAGATGGCTTCACCCCTGCATCTTGGAAAGTGTCCATAAATTTTGCAAAGAGCTCTTCTCCATCTTGAACTGTGCCATATGCTGAATCCCGTATACTCAAATACACATTGGGTGAAGTATCTGAACTTAAATGCTTCAGCATATCCGCTGCTGGGGGTAACAAACTCTCCATGATCCTTCTTGAACGTTGAAGGTCAGAGACTGATGGGTCTTTCAATACTCCTGAATACCAGGTCTCATAATCAGCTTCATCTGCTGGTCTAGGCTGTCGTCCAGAAAACACTCTGAGCCTCTGTAGATGGTGAGCATTCTCCTCAGTTTTCATAATATGTTCCACCACATAGTGCTGGACTTCAGGAGGTTGAATATTCTCATTTTGCAGCGACAATTTCAGTCGTGAGGTTGGTTGTTGCTCCTTTCCTGGTCTGGGAACTTTAGGATCAGGATCAGTGGCCGTAGACAGTGCTGGCTCCTCCATCATTGGCTCTGAGGATACTGCCATGACCTCAGGCTTTTCATCAGAGCTAAAATTCAGCAACTGACTGTCCAATCTGAGTCATTGTGGACTTTAACACCTCTGCAAAATCCATGACACACAGCTTTGCTATCTGCTGCAACTCAGATAAATAAGAGTTAGTCTTACTCTGTGCAACCTGTCCTGCATACATGCTTGATAATTCAGAGATGAGAAATGTTTCTGTCTTTTTAGACGAGTGTAATGAATATGGTAGAATAGAACGCAATTCAGCTACTACAGCACCACTGCTAAATTCAACCACAAGTTGCCCCTTAAACTCAGAATCTGCCTCAGAATTGAATTTGGACTTCCGGTTCCGGTTCTGTGAGGTGCGGAGGGTTAGTAAGTTGGTAAGGTGAGTCCTCATTGGTAAGTCCATATTTATTTAAATAAAACTAGATAATTAAATGTAAGGTCATTAAAAAATATATACTAACATTTAATAACGATTTATTTGCTTCACTGAACAAAACTGGACGGGGAGACTTTGGAGAGCCTTGAATTGTTTGTAGACGATTATTTTGAAAAGCTAGTCATGAGCAAACTCAGCACATCCGGCGCTGCTAGCGAATTAGCCCCGTTAGCTAAACGACACCGAGAGGGTAGCTCAGATAGTTCTTCGGAAGCGTCCGCGGATAATTCGGGCTTCACGGCTATACTTGAGTCAATCGACAAGAAGTTATCTAGCTTGGACGCTCGGTTAGCGTTAGTGGAGCTACTACACAAGGAATTCCAGAGCCTGAGAGAATCGCTCGAGTTCAGTCAACAACAGGTAGAATCTCTCGCTAAAGAAAATAAAGAGTTGAAGGGGACAGTGAAAAAAATAACAGATCAGGTGACGCAGCTTTCTGGCGATAATAAGAAGATTAAGGAATCAATTTTAGATATTCAAGCCAGAAGCATGAGAGAAAATCTAGTGTTTTCTGGAATTCAGGAGCTAGCGGAAGAGGATCCTGAAGCCTCGGTTCGGGCATTCATTCAGAACCAGCTAAAGTTGCCGAGTGAAACAGTTAAATCGATCACTTTTCATCGAGTTCACCGCCTGGGAGGTAAAAAACCTGAGAATACTAGGCCAAGGCCAATAATAGCTAAATTCGAACATTTCAAACAAAAAGAACAGGTTAAAAGCCGAGGTAGGGAACTGCGTGGCACACATTTTAGCATAAATGATCAATTCCCTGTAGAAATTCTGAATAGAAGGCGCGTTCTGTACCCGATAAGAAAGAAAAATATAAGTGAAGGAAGAAGAGCTAACATCTCTGTGGATAAACTCTACATAAACGGTCAGCTGTTTAGAGATCCAGAAGCTACTCCTTGGCTTTATTAGACAATCAAGGTAAGAAATGTTTTGGTTGCTAATATTAATTAATATTATTATATATAGTATTTATTAATATTACTTACCAGATATATTTAATTTTTTCTTTCAGCACAGCTCGGTGGTGGGACACACTCAGTTAGTGGTGGTACACAAGGTGGAATGACACTTGAGGTGGTAAGAGGGTTCTTTTGTTGTTTTTCCTTATCTGAGTTATGTTTTCATGTATATCATTCCTTTTTGTTTTTCTGTCTCTATTTTTCTATCTTAACAATTATCGGAGCACAAGCACAAGGGTTCACATACGTCTATATATATTCATACATTTACTTCATAAATGAAAACTTCCCTGATTCATTAAAAAAAAAAGAAGAGCACTTACTCTATTTAAAAATAATATATAATTAATCATTAAAGGGATATGTATTTGTCTGGATCTATTAGTATCTTTTATATTAGTGACATTGGGTGTGGTTTAGCTATATTATCATTAGCACAGGTATGGGTACCTTAGGGTTTGTCACATGGAACATTAATGGAGCCGGTAGCCAAAGTAAAAAATATAGGATTTTTAACCAGATTAAAAGACTAAAGGCAGATGTTGTATTGCTCCAAGAAATTCATAAATTGGCCTCAACTGTGGATGAGCTAAAGTCTTTTGAGTTTCCTAATGTATTTTCAGCCTGTTATAATTCAAGACAAAGAGGGGTAGCAATTTTAATACATAAAAACGTTAACTTCAAAGTATTAGATCAGGTTATAGACTCACAAGGTAGATATATAATATTAAAGTTATCAATATTTGGACAAAATTATTGCATAGTTAGCATTTATGGGCCGAATGTAGACGACGCTGCTTTTTTTCACGACTTTTTTTCCACTCTATCAAATCACATGGATTCCTCACTAGTAATGGGAGGTGATCTCAACTTTGGTTTCGATGACAAATTAGACAGACTGAATGCAGTGGGAGCTCAACGCAGTTGGCAATCTATAAATATAGTTAAACAGTATATGAATGATTATGGACTCTGCGATGCATGGCGTACTTTTCACCCTGATAGCAAAGAATATTCTTTCTTTTCACATGTGCATCACTCATATTCTCGTCTTGATTATTTCATAGTAAGCAATTCATTGCTGACCAATATTTCAGACACTAAGATACACACTATTGCTGTCAGCGATCATGCACCAGTTACTCTAAATTTAGATAATAAAAAAGAAACAACAAAAAATATAAATTGGAGATTAAATACATCACTGCTTCAAGAGGAAGAATTTTTGCAATACTTTAAAAAAGAATGGACATCATATTTAGAGTTTAATGACTTGCCAGGAACTTCAGCATGTACACTTTGGGAGGCTGGGAAAACAGTCATGAGAGGTAAAATAATATCCTATTCAACAAATAAAAAGAAAAAAGAAAATAAACGTATTGAGGAATTAGAGAAATCCATTAAACTATTAGAAGGTCTACAAGGAGAGGAAACACAGCAAAAGCTACGCAAATTAAAATTAGAACTAAATGAATATATTGATAAGAAAAATAAATTCTTGATACAAAGACTTAGATTAGATAATTTTGAATACGGTAATAAATCTGGGAACTTTTTAGCTAATCAACTCAAATTAAACAAAGAAAAAACATCTATATATGGTATTAAAGATAAAAATGGAAATATAATTCATGATGAGGGAAAAATAAACAAGGTTTTTAAAGACTTCTATAAAACTCTATACACTCCACAAATAAATCCATCTAATCAAGATATTAATGAATTCTTGGAGAAAGTAACACTTCCAAAACTAGATATTAGTCAGTCATCAAAACTAGACTCACCATTAACATCAGATGAGCTCCATGAAGCAATTAAAAGCATGCCTAATAAGAAATCTCCAGGTCCTGATGGCTATCCGGTGGAATTCTATAAAGAATTCTGGGATATACTGGAACCGATATTCTATAGAGTGCTACTTGAGTCAGAAGGAAATGGCAGGCTACCAACACATATGAATTCAGCCAACATTAGTCTCTTATTAAAATCAGGCAAAGATCCAGTATTACCTACCAGTTATCGTCCAATCTCTCTTATTAATGTTGATGTTAAAATAATTTGTAAAGTCTTATCAAAAAGACTAGAGAAGATAACTCCTGTTATTATACATCCAGACCAAACCGGATTCATAAAAGGAAGACACTCGAACACAAACACTCGCAGATTATATAATGTAATAGAGTATTCGTATTTTAAAAATATTGAAACAGCTATTTTTTCTTTAGATGCTGAAAAAGCATTCGATAGAGTAAATTGGAATTTCTTATTTGCTACATTAAATAAATTTGGCTTCGGGAATTACTTCATTAATTGGTTAAAAATATTATATAACTCACCAACAGCGTGCGTCAGGACAAATAATCAATTATCTTCAAGCTTCTGTTTACAGAGGGGCACCAGGCAAGGTTGCCCACTTTCACCAGCATTATTTGCTATTTTTATTGAACCTTTAGCAGCAGCAATAAGGCAAAGTGCGGATATTAAAGGCATAAAGGGTAGAAACATAGAACATAAAATTAGTCTTTATGCTGACGATGTTTTGCTTTTTCTTGAGAACTCAGGAAACTCAATATCTAATGTTATAAAGTTAATAAACTCATTTTCAAAAGTTTCTGATTATTCTATAAACTGGACAAAATCTACAGTTCTTCCAATAAATTGCATGTTTAATAATTCTCTTAATGAAAGACTACAATCAGGTAACATTAAATATTTAGGTGTTAATATCTCTCCTAAATTGGAGGATTTAATAAAATTAAATCATATCCCACTATTAAAGAAAATTGAAGACGATCTTACTAGATGGAGATCTCTACCCATATCACTTATGGGAAGAGTTGCCTCAGTAAAAATGATGGTGCTGCCGAGAATAAATTATTTATTCTCAATGATTCCAAATAAACCTTCAACTGAATGGTTTAAGTCCCTGGACTCTTCTATTTCTAAATTCCTTTGGAAAAATAAAACTCCACGTATTAGTTTAAAAACATTACAGAAATCTAAAGATACCGGAGGATTAGAACTTCCAAACTTTTATTACTACTATTTAGCCAACAGGTTACAATATATATCAAAGTGGTTAAAACCGAAAGCACTAGATGAAACTTGGATAGATATAGAACAAACTTTATGTAATAATATTAGGATTTCAGATCTACCTTTTATCAGTACAGATTTAAAAAGACATGTCTGCTTTAAGAGCATCAATATTAGCTCATCTCTGACAGCATGGTGGGAGTATCTGAAAATGACAAAGTCTTCACTATTCCCATGTAGACATACACCTCTCTGGAACAATCCTGACATTCAACAAGAAAATAATATGTTAAATTTCACAGGTTGGAGAATGAAAGGTATTGAATGTCTGGAACACATATTTGAGGGTATAGACTTTATTCCATTTAATAAATTAATAATACAATATGACATTGATAATAAATATTTCCTACAATACCAACAAATTAAGTCAATTGTAAAAAATAAATTTAAGCTTAATAAAACATTGTTGGAAACACCAACATGTGTGTTAGAGTTTATTAATTTTCAACCACCCAAATTATTATCTAAAATATATAAAAAATTGTTTAGAATCGATGACTCGATAGCACTACCTGTTGAAAAATGGGAGTCAGATTTATCAATCAACTTTGAACAAAAAATTTGGTCTCAAGTATGTTCAAATACTTTTAAATTGACTAGAATCTCCAATTTACAATTAATACAATATAAGGTTCTCTATAGAGTACATTATACGGGTCAGCGAATGTTTAAGATGGGCTTTACACCATCTAACAAGTGCTCACAATGCATAAGTAACACACCTGATGATTATATTCACGCGCTCTGGTTCTGTCCACCCGTTCAGAGGTTCTGGGTACAGGTATGTGAAGACTTGTCTAAATGTTTGAAATTTAATATCCCACTCTCTCCATCTGTTTGCTTATTGGGTATCTTTGAAGATGTTATACTAGAAAAAAATACATCCTATATGCTTTTCACTGCCTTATGCATCGCAAAGAAAACCATACTCGTAAATTGGAAAAATAAAAATAATCTTAGCATTAATCAGTATAAAAATCTCCTGTTAGATCATATTAGTCTTGAAACAGCATCTGCCGACACATTGGATCAATCTATTTGGCATTCTTTGATCGGCTCCGTTACGTAGTGAGGGTGGGGGGTCTGGGATGTGGCCTTGTGGGGCATTGGGACTGGAGGGGGGGAGGTTGGGGTTTGGGGCGCCGGGGGGTTGGGGCTGCTTGGGCGGGGAGGACCTTGTCTTCGACCTGGGGAGGACCGGGGGGGTTCTGGGGGATATCTGCTAGGGACGGCATGCGGGCCCTCGGGTGGTCGGTGGCGGCGGTCATGGGTCGCCGGTCGGTGACCCGGCTGTGCTGGGGTGGTTTCGGGGCGGGTGCCGGAGGCTTGGGACTCTGGGGGCGTGTCGTCCCCGGGCTTGGGCCTGGTGGGGGTCGGGGGTCTTGGGCTCTGGCGGGCGGGTCGCCGGGCTATGGGCTGGCTGGCGCTCTGGTGCCCGGCTCTGGCCGGGGGCTCTCGGCTCGCTGGTGGGTTGGGGTTCATATGCTGGGGGGTGGGTGTCTGGGGGCGTGACTGGTGGCCAATGGGAGGGGGCGGGCAAACCCAGCCTGGGTGTCTAATGTGTTATGTGTTCTGAAAGTTGTAAATATGAAGGGTGGGTATAGTATTTCTTCTGGGGTGGGGATTAAGTGGATGCCCTTGATGATGGTCTTGGACATGCTTGGCCGGTGTGCGGGCCCTGGTTGGGGCCTGTTCTTGGTGCTTCCTGGCTCTGTCGGCGGTTGGGCGGGCGCTCTTGGCCGTGTCGTCCATGTGGGATTTTGTGTCTTCTTGGACGGCGGGCTGACTGCGGTTCGCAGGGGTCACGGCGGCCCTGGTGGGTGTGGGCTGTTGGTTCTGCTGTTGGCGGCCCTCGGGGCCGTGTCCTCTCTGGTCTTGGCTCAATGGCCTGGCGGTCGGAGAGGTGTTTCTTTTTCCTCGCTCCTTGGGTGGACCTTGGCGAGCTGGGGGGGTACGCAGGGTCAGCGGGGGAGCTGACTCGCTGTGGGAGCACTGTTCCTGCAGATATTTTTCTCCCCATCCCTCAACACGCACCTCCGCCCTCTTCATCTTAAATTAATACATGTAGGGAATTTGAGTCTCGGGTGTGCTGCGATGGTTCTACATCTCTGTTGTTCAGAACACCTGGGACTCAATTTTATTTACACTTTAGACATTCATTCATAAACTTCTTCATAAAAGTCACATATAGGGAATGGATTGAGTACTATGGCTATGGGTGGCGGGATGACACCAATCTCACCCCCATGCCTATGCTCACTCAACATTATGCATTTAGACAATTAGGGCTTGGGTTAGAGTTGGAGTGGAGGGGAAACTGGTATAATGCCAGCCTTTGCTCCTTCTCTTTCCTTTTTAAGTACACTTTAGAACAACACTCACCAACAGTACATTTGGGGACGGGGGTGTGTGTGTCGGGGTCTTGATTTGTTAATTTCAATTTTATTTATTTATGTATTTATTTATATATATATATTATTTATTTATTTTTCTCTTACCCCCCTGGTTGCCTGGCGGACATTCTGGGGGTGGGCCGTCAGGGGTTGTGCTGGGGTGTGGGGGGGTTCGGGGCCTGCGGGGTTGCCGCGGGCGGGACTGGCAGTGCGCTCCCCCTGGGGCTGCTTGGGCTCGAGTGTCCTGTCCTGTCCTGTCGGCGGGGCGTGGGGTGGGCCGGATCTTGGATGTCTGCTACTCTCCACCCCAGAATGAATGGGCCTACCTCCTGGGTTTGGATGTGGGCTGCCCCATGTAGGGAGCAGGTACATGTCTTGGACCTGGGGGGTATAGAGTGTGCATCGGGATTATGAATGGAGCGTGTCGTTACTGTTTGTCTTTCTATGTCTGAGGGTGAGGATGAGGGTGGGTCTGAATGAGTGTATCTGTGTATGAATGTTTAAGTGTCAGGCTGGGACTTGGACTGCCCCCTCTCTGATACTTCTGAGGCTACCTAGTGTCGCACTCCTGCCACGTGGCCCCCTGGTGGGTGTTCCTCTGCCCGCGGGCGTGCTTGGGACCCTCACTATCTGGGGCTGGGCGCTTGGGCGTTTGTCGGCTCGGCCTGGTGGCTGCCTGGTGGGGCTCGGGTCCTCTGGTCCTGTCGGGTCTGGACCTGAGGGGTGGGCGTCCCCGGTGCCCGAGCATCGGCGACCGGCCCTGGGGCTACATCGGTGCAGCGGGCTCCGGCGGGGGCCTGTGTATTTGTCGCTGTTGACCCCGGGGGGTCATTGTGTGTGGTCCCTGGTGGGGTTCGTCCGGTTCTTCCCCTTGGTCGGATCTGGGGAGTGGACGAGTGGCTCGTCCTGTTCGGGTGGTCCTGGGGACTCTGGGCTCGGGGTCCTTCCTGGGGTCTTGGGCTCTGATCGCCCTTTCGTCTGTCTCGGGCTTTGGAGGGACAGATCTCTGATGCTTCACATTCGCTACTAAATGTTCTATTGGAGGAACCTTATTCACTTATGCATGCTCACAACCACACACAAATGGATGTAGGGATGTATATGTAGATATATGTAGATGGGTATATAAATGAATATAAATATATATGTATGTATACTGTATATATACTTGTAGGTATGGGTATGTTTATATATAGAAATCTAATGCAAGGTCATGAATATTATCAGTCTTTATGCTTGTATGTTTTGTTGCTGTGCTCTGTCATGTGCTTTGCAGGATTGTGGACGGAGGTTTGGTGTGTTTGCCTTGTGCTCTTTTTGTGGATAATTGTTGTTTTGTTGTCTCACTTTCTCTTTTCTTTCTTTCTCTCTATAAAAAAAAAAAATACATATTGGAGTGAGAGGATGGCTATAAGGTGTGAAGGGAGGCCATCTATAAATGGAAAAAAAAAAAGAAAAAAACTAAGCAAGAAACTGGAAGCAGAGGCAGAGGCAGCTGCATCCAAAGAAGTGTTAGCAGTAATGGAGGAGCAAGAAAGAGTAACAGCTGAACTACAAAGGTTAGAACGTCAGAAGCTCGAAAGACAGCTAGAAGAAAAGCAAGCCGAGCTCGAAAGACAACGAGTAATTGATCAGCAAAATCTTGAAAGACGAGTAATTGGCCAACAAAATCTTGAAAAAAAAACAATTAATGGAAGAGCAACGCAGAAAAATTGCACGCTTGGAAGAAGTTAAAAAACTGAATGCAGCAAAGGCTAGAGCAAAAGTTTATGATGAAGGTGAAAGTATTTCTGAAGGTCAGAGTTTACTAGACAGTATTAAAACAGACAATGAAATTCAAGCAATCCCTATCATAACACACGTTCCCTTTCAAGCTCCAAGTTTGACCCAAGCCCACAATGCTACAAGCCTTAGATATACACCACACATTCCTGTGATCGTAAACCAATCTCAACCAAATCCTAGAGACCAACCTAAGGTCACCACATGCCAAACATTCAAAGCATCAAGCCCACCATGCATCCCACAAGTCACACAAGCTCCCTTTGGACCTGTGTTACACATTCCTACAGTCTTAAACCAAGCTCAACCAGATCCTGGTGAACAAGCTGAGGTCACCACAAGCCAAACACTTAAAGCATCAAGCCCACCATTCACCCCACAAGTCACACAAGCTCCCTTCGGGCCTGTGTTACACATTCCTACAGTCTTAAACCAAGCTCAACCAGATCCTGGTGAACAATCTGAGGCCACCACAAACCAAACACTCCAAGTGTCAAGCCCGCCATTCATCCCTCCAGCCACACAAGTCTCATCGGTTGCAATTCAACAACAGCTAAATTACAAGCTAGCTAGTATACCACACATTCCTGTGATCGTAAACCAATCTCAACCAAATCCTAGAGACCAACCTAAGGTCACCACATGCCAAATATTCAAAGCATCAAGCCTACCATGCATCCCACAAGTCACACAAGCTCCCTTCGGGCCTGTGTTACACATTCCTACAGTCTTAAACCAAGCTCAACCAGATCCTGGTGAACAATCTGAGGCCACCACAAACCAAACACTCCAAGCGTCAAGCCCGCCATTCATCCCTCCAGCCACACAAGTCTCATCGGTTGCAATTCAACAACAGCTAAATTACGAGCTAGCTAGCATACTAGCAGAAGCAATAAATGCTAATCGCCTTCCAACTCCAGAACCTGCATTGTTTACTGGCGACCCTTTAAAGTTTAAAGACTGGCAGTTGTCATTTGAAATCCTGATAGAAAGAAAAAACATTCCAAAGAACGAGAAACTTTATTATCTCAAAAGATACCTCGGTGGACCAGCAAAGAGAGCAGTTGAAGACCTTCTCTTAGTAGGCACAGATGATGCATATGATTCAGCTTGGAAGGTGCTAGAAAAGCGTTTTGGAAGTCCATTCACCATAGGAAAATGTTTTAGAGACAAACTTAACAATTGGCCTAAAATAAATACTAAGGATGGAAATGAGTTGAGAGAGTTTGCTGACTTCCTTAAGACTTGTGAAGCTGCAATGTCACACGTAACAGCATTGGAGGTTCTCAATGACTGTATGGAAATTCAGAAACTTTTGCTAAAACTTCCAGAGTGGCTAACCACAAGATGGAGCCGGACAGCTACGGAAATAACAAAAAGGGCTGGTGATGAAAGGTACCCATCCTTTCACATGTTCGTTGATTTTATATCCACTGAAGCCGACATAGCTTGTGATCCTATAGCCTTTGTACAAGCTCTAAAAGGTTTGGAAATGAGTAAACCCAAACACTCAGGAAGCCAAGTCATTCAAGCAAAAACATTAACAACAAACTCAAGCCACGCATATGACTGTCTGTTCTGCAAAGGAAATGGTCACACACTTGATAAATGTTTCAAATTCACAGAAAACCCCGTCCAAGACCGTATCAAGCTTGCACAAGCAGAAAGGCTGTGTTTTGGATGTTTAAAAAGAGGACATCTTTCGAAGGAGTGCGATACCAGGAGCACATGCGAAAAATGTCAAAGAAAACATCCAACATGTTTACACGACGACAAATTCATTGAACGTAAAAGGGTAATATCTGCAACGAGCGATAACACTCAAGACGAAGAAGCCGACACTAAAGAAGAAGCTGAGCTAGTGATCTCTAATAGAGTAACCCGATCAACTTCAGGTACATTAACGTCCTCTATAGTACCTGTCTGGGTTTCATCAAAAATTCACCTAAACAAAGAAGTTTTAGTATATGCCCTCCTTGACTCACAGAGTGATACATCCTTCATCTTGGAGGAAGTAGCTCAAGATCTTGACACGAGTAAAGGCAAAGTCAATCTGCGACTGTCAACTATGTCCGCCAAGTCAACAGTAATACCATGTGATAAGCTGGTAAACTTTCAAGTCAGAGGATATAAGCATGAAAAGAGAATCACATTGCCACCAGTCTACACAAGAGTTCATCCCTGTTAATAGATCACATATCCCAACGTCTGAAACTGCCTTAATGTGGCCACATCTCGAAAGGCTGGCAGATAAGCTACCTCCAATGCTCGAATGTAAAGTTGGTCTCCTTATTGGCTACAATTGTCAACAAGCCCTCTTACCATGAAAAGTTCTTGCAGGCAGTGAGAACCAACCTTATGCACAGTTAACCGACCTTGGCTGGAGCATAGTTGGTTGCTCATCTCAAGTTCAAAATCATAAAGACGTCATCAGCACAAGTCACAGAATCATTGTTCGCGAAGAAACCCCTGTGTCACAATCAGCAGTTAAACCCAAACATGTGCATCTTGTATGCAACACCCAAGTAAAGGAAGTCAGTTCAATTGATGTGGTAAAGACTTTAGAACCTAATTTTCTTAAGCACGCAACAGACAACCACTCAGTCTCACAGGAAGACATGCTCAGGTCAAACGTGACCAAAGGTATAAAACGTTAAAAAAATGGGCATTGCAAACTCCCATTACCACCCAAAACAGATGTTCAACTCAGTAAAGATCGTACACCAACAGCACAGCCGAAGAAAGTGAATCAATTTCTTCTTTTTTTTTCCATTTATAGATGGCCTCCCTTCACACCTTATAGCCATCCTCTCACTCCAATATATATACTGGAGTATATATATTGGAGTGAGAGGAGGAAAGGGAAAGAGAAGGAGAAAAGGCTGGCATTGTACCAATAT
>JBBPBX010021461.1:0-16794 GCA_038048925.1 Garcialebias charrua
TGAGGTAAAAAAGGATTCCCCAACCGAGACCACAAACCCGGTAAGTGATCCTTCATATACAGGTGAGACAGAGGAGACTCAACAATTGGACCAGACTCTGGCCCATCACGAGGACCTCCTCTGCGAGCTGACACCTTCAGCACTCCCTGACCACTTCCTACCACAGGTAGAAGAGGGTGTGGTGATCCAAGGGTCCCACACCGATGACGCTGTACTGTCCTGTGGGACAGGTAATTCGGCAAACAGCCAAGCTTTCAGTGAAGTCTTGGTTCAAGGACATCTGAGCCCACGAAGTGACAGTCTACAACACGCTGACAGTCACTTGGACTTCATTGTTACAGATTTTGAGGACCCCTCCTCAAACAAAAGGGGGGCAGACCCACACTTCCTACCTCAGGTAGAGGACGGTGTAGAGATCCAAGGATCACATACCGAGAACGCTGTACTGTCCTCTGGGACAGGTAATTCAGTTATCAGCCAAGCTTTCAATGAAACCTTGGTTCAAGGGCATTTGAATGTAGAACTACTCAGCGATGACATAGTTCTGACAGGCTCAAAGAGCACCTCTTCACTCATGAGGTGGGAAGACATACATCACAACGACAGAGACACGCCTGCAACGGCGCCGACGGTTGTGACACACCTGCATTACGCAGAAAGAGGTAAACGTACAGAGGTACGTTGGCCGAAACCTATAAGGTTCCTGTACAAGGCTCCCCATAAACTGCGCGAACAGCTTAGACTAAACAAAGGCATCCTAACTCGTGCCCATGGACGGACGTCCACACCCGTGCGCATGGTCCCTCATGACCACAGGGGGGTGATGTTAGGTCATGCCCATGTCAAGGACAAAGATTTCAATAACCCCACAAACGACAAAGATCTCGCAAACTCACAGACTTCATGGGAAAATAAGGTCGTCCAAGCACAGGATAGTAAATAAACTAAACAGTTTAAACTATACTAGTTGCGAAAAGAAACCGTTCCAACTAGAACTTAGAAACGCTAAGCATAAAACCCACAACAAAAACTAACCTTAACAACCGTTTAAATCTGCAGGATTTAATTGACATCGGTTATAAAGCTAAGAACTGTTTTTCTTGTGTGTGACACGTTGGAATCTGACGACCAGAGTGAGTTTGTTGTAGTGAAACGTTGTTTTTAGTTGCTTAATTGCTACTTTTGTTGTTATTGAAGTTGTTATTGTTTTCTGAACACTCCCAGCCAAAAGAGGTTTTGATTGTTGATAAGTTGAAGACTTAAATGGATTTTAACTATGCCAACATGCTGTTCATTTTGTTAAAGATCTCAATCTTTGATGAGTCATAGTAGATTAATACTACTTAAGGTACTATAATCTACACTGATCTCCCAATCATTTAGGTAGAACCGATTCGATCGTTTCTATTCTAGATCTATTCATTTTGATGAGTCTCGCCATAGACTTCAAAATTTTTAGGGATTACCAAATCTTGCGTCGTTCGTCTAAAAGACAACAGACATTTAGACCAAACTAGTTTTCATTTTTTATTTTAGTTTAACCTAAACTAAATAATGAATGGAGGAATAGTTTGAAAGAAGAGGCCTTCGTTACAGAAGCCCTCCACATTTCTATAGGTATAGATCCCTATATCTGATTTTTACAGCATTGATCCACCCCTTAATTGGTAATTGTAGCTGATCTAATCCATGATAGCTTACATACCAGGTGCATATAGGTAAGGCTTAATGTAGAATCCCTATCATAAGCCCACCTAAAACCACATAATTGCATGACACATTGAACCAGGGTGGCACCGACTGGAAGCCATCCAGCCTGCAACCTTCGATGTGGGGACCTGCTGATCCAACGTTGGTCTTCAACCTTCATCCAAGGCCCGCCTCCTCTGCTTCAATCGAGGGATCCCCTCTACATGCTGATTAAAATCCATTCTTGCTGATGAAATCAATAACCCCCATCGTTGTGGATTTACCGTTGTGGATTATAAGACTTTGTTTCCAAGGGATCACAGACTCAGTTTTCCATGGGTTAACAGACTATGTTTTCCAAAGGATTGAAAGCTTACCGCAAAGGGATTACCTACGAACAGTATGGAATTTCCAAAAACATTATGGGAGTATAATTTTGAACTTTTTTTTGATTTTTTTTTTCCACTTGCTGGATTACATAGAGGTCAGAGACATTCGGTGGTATCCTTTCGTGTTGGAACTCATCTCCAAGGACAGGCGATGACTTCCAAAAAGGGGGACTGTAGTGATACACCTAACCTCTGATATTTTAGGCTTGACCTTCAAGTACACCTCTCTGCATCTCTTTGAAACTCTAAGTGTTACACCTTCTTGAAGCCCTCAAGGAGACGATTGGACACTTATATTGGTTAACAATTATTATGAATTAATGGACACTAATTAATCAGATTGAACTTTCTCTTTAATGTGTATTAATTCAGAATTGATCAACAGTATATTTTGTCATTTTAATGATGATCTGTTACTTGCATGAGTTTGACCTTTCTGGTTTTATTTCTGCAGAGCAAGCAGGCTCTGATTCTAAGACACAGTTCAGGGTAAACGGTTAGCTGTTGCTTCCTTCTCTGTTTTGTCTATGAAGTTAGCCATAATATTCTCTGTGCTCACAAGCAGGCCACCTGGCTGTTTATGTAAACAGTTTTCCTGTTGTCCGTCAAGAGACTTTCTGCCTATGGAATTAAACTTCCATCTTTTATTTTGTTAAACCAGCCTGTAGCCATTAAGGAGGTGGGGAAGACCCCGCCTCCCATATAAAGGTCATTTCCTGCATTTTTAGTTAGTGCTTTGGGAGAACTAACTGACAACTTGCTTCTCTCCTCTGGAAAGCTGGAGACGGCCCGGTCATTGTGTCAAATCGACCCACGTCTCAGCTGGAGTTACAGTAAAGCTTACTGTAACTCGTCACTCATCTTCTGGAAGAATTTGTTTTCTAAAGTTTTATTTTGAAAATCAGTCTGTGCGCTTGACCGTTGTTTCCTGCCGAGGGAGGCGAGTTTCCTCGTATCGTGAATCAGCACACTCACGCTGAAGTTCCAACTGGACGGCCACTGGACAAACCCATCCACGTGTGTGTCCACAAACTTCTCCACTCTTGTCTCCAAGAGACGAACCGTCAACAGGTAACGAGCCGTGGTGTGTTTGAACGTACGGGAGCCCAGCAGCTGCTCGTGTGGGAAAAAGGTGTCACCCAGTCTGGTTCAAAGTAACCAACTTTAGTTAACTTAGCTTCCACGTATTTCTTCCTCCTATTTCTTATTTTTCATAAGCTATTAATCTGTCAAGTAATGTGCCAACAGTTTAAGTTTAAACTGTCTGTTTGTTTTAATTTGAATTCTTGTCAACGTAGTTATTAAATCAGAGCTAATATCGATACAAATGTTTAATGTAATTTTGTGATAGTTTCAATAAAAGGTCTATTTTTTTGGTAGACCAACATAAGTTGAAGCCTCTCGTGAAATTACATTTTTCCTAATTACAGTAAAAGCAATTTAATATCGGAAAAAGGAAGAACTCGCGCATTGGTGGCAGTTTGTGCAGGATAAAATCTGCTCAGATCTGCGCATCTACAATAATGGTGGCTCAGTAAGTGTTTAAATACCTTACAGCAACATTATTTCATTACATTTGGTGGCCGCATACGGTCTTATTCCATTACACAGGAATATAAGGAGATGGGACGTAGAGCAAAGAGGGAAGTAGCTAAGGCAAAGCAGAGGGCATACAATGAGTTGTATGGGAGACTAGACACTAAAGAGGGCGAGAAGGACTTGTACCGATTGGCAAGACAGAGGGATCAGGCTGGAAAGGATGTGCAGCAGGTTAGGCTTATTAAAGATGGGAATGGGAATGTTCTAACAAGTGAGGAGAGTGTGATGGGAAGATGGAAGGATTACTTTGAGGAGCTAATGAATGAAGAGAATGAAAGAGAAAGAAGAGTGGAGGTCATAGAAACTGTGGACCAGGAAGTGGGAAAGATTAGTGAGGGTGAAGTCCGGAAAGCTCTGAAAAGAATGAAGAAGGGGAAGGCAGTAGGACCTGATGACATACCAGTGGAGGTTTGGAAATGTCTTGGAGAGGTGGCAGTGAGGTTTTTGACTCAAATATTTAATGGAATATTTGAGGGTGAGAAAATGCCTGAAGAATGGAGAAGAAGTGTGCTGGTTCCCATTTTTAAGAACAAGGGTGATGTACAGAGTTGTAGCAACTACAGGGGAATTAAGTTGATGAGCCACACAATGAAGATCTGGGAGAGAGTTGTGGAAGGAAGGCTTAGACAAGAGGTGACTATCTGTGAGCAGCAGTATGGTTTCATGCCAAGAAAGAGCATCTTGCTTTTGTTGATAGAGAAGTACAGAGAGGGTCAGATTGTGTGTTTGTGGATTTAGAAAAAGCATATGACAGGGTGCCAAGAGAGGAGGTGTGGTATTGCATGAGGAAATCTGGAGTGGCAGAAAAGTATGTTAGACTGGTACAGGACATGTATGAGGACAGCAGGACATGTATGAGGACAGCAGGACATGTATGAGGACAGCAGGACATGTATGAGGACAGCAGGACATGTATGAGGACAGCAGGACATGTATGAGGACAGCAGGACATGTATGAGGACAGCAGGACATGTATGAAGACAGCAGGACATGTATGAAGACAGCAGGACATGTATGAGGACAGCAGGACAGTGGTGAGATGTGCTGTAGGAGTGACAGATAGCTTCAAGGTGGAGGTGGGAGTGCATCAAGGATCGGCTCTGAGCCCCTTCTTGTTTGCTCTGGTGATGGACCGACTAACAGATGAGGTCAGGCAGGAATCCCCATGGACTATGATGTTTGCAGATGACATTGTGATATGTGGTGAGAACAGGGAACAGGTGGAAGAGAACTTGGAGAGGTGGAGGTATGCACTTGAAAGAAGAGGAATGAAAGTCAGCCGTAGTAAGACAGAGTACATGTGTGTGAATGAGAGGGAGGAGGTGGAACAGTGAGGCTACAAGGAGCAGAGGTCACAAAGGTGCAGGACTTCAAGTACTTGGGGTCCACTGTCCAGGAAAATGGGGAATGTGGTAAAGAGGTGAAGAAGAGAGTCCAGGCAGGATGGAGTGGATGGAGAAAAGTTTCAGGAGTGATTTGTGACAAAAAGGTGTCAGCAAAGGTCAAAGGAAAAGTTTACAAGACAGTGGTGAGACCAGCTATGTTGTATTCATTCATTCATTCAACCTTTATTTATACAGGCTAGCTTCTGGACAGAAGTCGAAACGTTTTCTGCAACAAATAAAGTCCAGTTGATCCTGTATTGAACGCCTTTTTTGATTTCATCATGTCCTGGACGACTGAGAATCTTCACCAGTACAGGCTAGCCTCGTTGAGTCACGGGGACTCATTTACAAGAGGGACCTGTCTCACTCACACCAAACAACCATCCACTCTCACACTCACACCTAGGGTCAATTTAGAGTCACCAATCAGCCTAACAATGGTATGGTCTGGAGACAGAGACATGGACAAAAAGACAGGAGACAGAACTGGAAGTGTCAGAAATGAAGATGTTGAGGTTCTCCTTAGGAGTGACAAGGATGGATAAGATCAGGAATGAGATCATCAGAGGTACAGCACATGTTGAACAACTGGGAGATAAAGTTAGGGAGGACACACTGAGATGGTTTGGACATGTCCAGAGGAGGGACAGTGGTTTGGACATGTCCAGAGGAGGGACAGTGGGTATATTGGTAGAAGGATGTTAGAAATGCAGCTGCAGGAAAAAGACAAAGAGGAGATATATGGATGCAGTTAGAGAGGACATGAAGGTAGTTGGAGTGAGGACAGAGGATGCTGAGGTGGAGGAGGATGACTCGCTGTGGAGACCCCTGAAAAGGGAAAAGCCGAAAGAAGAAAAAGAAGAGTCTCACTGAGTCTCAAGGACTCATTTACAAGAGACAAGTTTTAGACAGACAACATACAAAGTAATTAAAATAAAAAATAGTGTTATAAAAACACTGTCACTGTTAGCAGCATGGTTCTGTTAGCAGTGTGGTTCTGTTAGCAGTGTGGTTCTGTTAGCAGTGTGGATAGCCCAGGCACCTTATACTCCCACAGAACACCCCCCCCCCCCGCCAACACACACACACAGAATACCTTGACGAACATAGTCATAAGTCTTCTCCATGTCTACAAAACACGTAGACTGGAGAAGTAAACCCTCATGAACCCCATAGTAACTCTGCAAGGGTGAAGATCTGGTCCACTGGTCCACGACTAGGATGGAAGCCACACTGTTCTTCCCAAATCTGAGGCTCAACAGTTGGTTGGAACCTTCTGTCTTGTCTCTTTATGGACAGAAACATCCCCGGTCTCCATACAACAATCCTGAGGAGACAAACTGACCGTTAATGTGCTGGAGTGAATGTTACACTGGCTCATGGTTTCGAAGAGACTCTGACGGGCACCTCCTGAATGTTACATAAGCTCTTCAGGACTGGATATCACTTCTTGATCACGACAAGCCTCGCATGGCTGTAGAGGCTCCATTCTGGCCCGGTCTGAACTGTTTTTATTCGTGTGTACGTGCATGTTGTCATTCTCCTCCTGATGTACTGACAAAGTGGCTGTAGGCCCAACCAGTGTTCCTCTAATCAGACTGAAGTTCATACATTCCCCTGCCTTTGATAACATCTCACATCTGTGTGTGTGGCCACAGATCGTCTCTATTATCAGAAGAAATGTCAGATTAGATCTTCTTGACGAAGGGAAACAAGTGGAGTTCCAGTCATCACTTTTCCTTTTAATCGCAGAACAATCAGAGTTAAATTGGATGGAAATCGTTCTGAGTTGATAAAGGTTTCAGTATCAGCCGTGTCCTTGGTGTTAAATGGTGGAAGGGAATGGAATTGGCATCTGATCAAGACTGGCAAAGATTACAATATCTGGGGAAAAATCTCTGAGGGATTTCTCATATCGCTCCACCTGCATGCCTCGTGCATGTCTGCAGTCACGTAGGTTTCATTTTAGGTCAGTTATTATCATTTTGATCATGAGGTTGCACCTGAAGAGGCACCTGTTCCTAAAGGACAATAAGGACCGGTCACAAGGACAGCCATAAACCAGAAACATACCTAAATTCGCTGAATCTAAACCACCAAAATACAGGAGAACTTCACAGACAGGGGTAATGTATTTTAGTAGCATTTCACAATACATAAAATAACTGTATTTACCAGGTACCAGTATGGAATGTACATGGAAAGGAATAGGCAAGGTCAATACCCAAAAAACAGCAGGTATGTAGAAAGTATCACAAATATGCCCTATAAGTACCACGAATTTAGAGAAAAAAAGCTACTTACCCTGCAGCTACACATCTTGTAAGTACCAGTTACATACTGTGATTTGTAAGTACCAGCTACCCTATAAGTACCAACTACCCTATTAATACAAACTACAACCCCTGTAAGTACAAGCTACTTACGCTATAAGTACCATGAACTTAGAGAAAAAAGCTTCATATCCTATTAAAAAAACAGCTTTGCATCTTCTAAGTACCAGCTACTCTACCAGCTGCATACCTTATAAGTATCAGCTACATACCCAATTAGTATCAGCTACATACCCTATAGGTATCAGCTACATACCCTATATTTATCAGCTATATACAGTATCAGCTACATACCCTATAATTATCAGCTACATACCCAATTAGTATCAGCTATTATCAGCTACATACCCTATAATTATCAGCTACATACCCTATAATTATCAGCTACATACCCTATAATTATCAGCTACATACCCTATAATTATCAGCTACATACCCTATAATTATCAGGTACAGTACATACCCTATAATTATCAGCCATACCCAATTAGTATCAGCTATATGTACCAGCTACATACCCTATAAGTATCAACTACATACCCTATACTGTAATTATCAGCTACATACAAAGTCAAAGTCAACTTTATTGTCAGAACTGCAATATGTACAGGACATACACAGGACCGAAATTGCGTTTCTCTCGTTTACCCTGTAAGTATCAGGTACATACCCTGTAAGTATCAGGTACATACCCTATAATTATCAGCTACATACCCTGTAAGTATCAGCTACATACCCTGTAAGTATCAGCTACATACCCAATTAGTATCAGCTACATACCCTATAAGTACCAGCTACCCTGTAAGTACAAGGCACATACCCATGAAGTATTAGGTATGTATTTGGTGAACACCAGTTAGTGGCGTCTCAGAGGATGACACCAGTCTCGGGGGGATTCGTGCCCAGCTGATGGATGTCGTGCGACTGATGAGCTCTGGCCACCCCCTCAGATTAAAAACAGGAATGCTGTCATGCAGATGAAGACACCGAGACACAAAGTTCCCTCAGAGGTTTGGAATTAAAACACACGTACTGTATGAAGGAAGTCATTTGACTCATTTCCCCTCTGCTCTTCACATGAGGGGAAACTCCAGCTTTTCAAGTTTTACCTTCCTTTTTTCAAAGATGGAGGTAGTTTAAAAACATTTGCTGCAGCCTGTCATTTTGTAATTTCCATGTCATGCGAGCAGCAGGTGTTTGCTGAAGCTTCTCACACTAGTTTATGATTTTTCTTTGGTGTGTTTGTTTTGAATTCATTGCATTAATTAGGCAGTCGTGCCCCGGCTGCATCACCTGCACGGAGCTCAGAACACCCAGGTGAGCTGAGAGCGGCCTGTTGTGGCTGCAGAGGTTCTGCACGGCGTTGCGTGTGAACCTCTGGCCTCCTGCCACACGGGAGGTTGACTTAAAGCACGGGTTGCATAAGTCACGAGGAATGTTTTTATTTTTGAAAGCCGGCGTGTCACGAAACGTGTGTTTGAACTAGCAATCTGCACAGCGAGGAGTCACGTAGGACGTTTATTTAGAAAAGTGAGGCTACTGTTTACAGATCATCAAGATCTTCATCTGTTTCTAAAAATAGTTCAGATAGAAAAAAAATAATAATCAAGTTTCAGCTCCTCTAAGAGAAGGTTTGATGCATTTACATGAGAAAAATCCAGCAGGTTCAGGGAGTTAGAGAATTACATTAATAATACAACAATGATAACAATAATAATAAATCACAATAATAATAACAATAATAATAATAATAATAATGATAATAATAATAAAAACTAGAGAAATTTCCTGTGAAACTGCAGTGTGATTGCTTGTTGCAGAATAACTTTTTTTTCATCCATTCAACCTTTATTTCTACAGGTTAATCCTACTGCGCCTCGAGGACTCATTTACAAGAGAGACCTGAATTTTTAACAGAGTGATGACACAGTGGACAACAATGACGACAATAGACGATCATAAAAGATGCGTACAAATTGTATTATTTTTCTTAACAAGTTATAATCTAAAGGACCGTCAAAAGGAAAAAGTGGCCCAAAAAACAGCTAGATTATAAGGCGGTGTAGAAAACTCAAAACAGGAACATGTCTGCATTGGTTTTTGCCATGAACTTGGTTGTTTGAAGTCACTTAGAGAGGTCAAGGTCAAGAGCTTCAGATCTTTTTACAAGACACTCCAGGAAACAGGAGCAGAGCAGGAGAAGGTCATTTTGTCTAGTTCAGTCCTCACTGAGGGAACACTGCAGGTAATCATGTCCTGAGAGCGCACGCTGTAGCTGCACTCACGCAGAGACATGTAGGAGGAGATGTATGAGGGCAGCAGACCAAGAAGAGATTTAAAGATGAAAATGTACCAGTGGGAGAACTTGTTGAAAAACAGCTGAAATAAGCCAAAAACATGCTGAAATGTATAGCTGAAATGGAAGAACAAGCCAAAATTAGTGGAAGAAAGCAGAAAGAACACAATTTTCTGAATTAGATTTAAATAAACAGAAATGTGCACAAAAATTAGGAAATTAAATATAAAATGTCTGAAATTTGCAAAGATAGCTGAAAAGTAGTTGAAAATGCAGAAAGAAGCTTTAACTGTAAGCGGAAGGAGCTGAAATGAGCAAAAAATAAATAAATTGTGGAATTAACTGAAAAAGCCTAATTTAGCATAAAACAGCTAAAAAGTAGCTGAAACAACAGGGGGAAAAAAAGAAACTAGCAGAAAAAAACTGACAGGAGCACAAGCTGAAATTACCATAAAGAAGTTAATTAGGCCGGAAGTAGCAAAAATTACCAGGAAAAAACTTGAAGAAAACAGCTGAAATTAGCTAAAAATAAATAAAAAATAAAAATCTAGCAGAAAAGGTAGAACAAGCTTAACTTAGCAAAAGAAAGCAGAAAGAACACGTTTGCTGAAAGAAGCAGAAATGAGCACAAAAAAGTGAGAAATATCTGAGGGGGAAAAAAAAGCTTGAATAAGCAATAAAACAGCTGAAAAGTAGCTAAAAACAACAGAAAAAAATTACCAAAAGGAAGTGAAGAGAGCAAATTTTGCTTCATTGTGCTGGAAAAATTTGAAATGAGTGGGAATATATGTGGATTTAGCTGAAAAGGCTCAAATTAGCACAAAACAAGCTAAATATCAGCTGGACTAACGGAGACTTGCAGAAATAAGCTGAAAATAGCATAACAAGCTGAAATTGGTAGAAAGAAGTTATAAGCACAAAAATGTTGTAGTTAGCAGAAATAATCTGAAAGGAGCACAAAACAGCTGAACAAACAGCTGAAATTAGCTGAAAATAAGTTTAATTTTGCAACAGGAAGCTGAAAGAAACTGAAGCAGAACTTAATGTGAAAGAAGCAGTAAAAGGTTGTGAACAGATCTAAATATTTGAAGGATGTAAAATGAGCTCAGTTCATTTTCTAGGGAAATTTTTTTCAGAAAAGGCTAAATATTTCAAAAAGCTAAAGTTGCACCAACACCAAAAGTCATAGCAGGATTGTCCTGAAAGAGCAGAACGTTTTATTTATGATTAGTTGAAATAGTTTGAAAACTGCGAGAGGAGAATTGTGCATAAACTGTCACACAAGCATCATGAGTAAAGGCCTTCCTTAAAGCAGATCGCCCGCCAGCTGTCACGCCGGAGTTTGAGACTAAAATCAGTTTTTGTTTAGAAAAGATGGAGTGTGGACATTTTATTCAAACTTAAATTAACAATCTCATACTGTACAATATTATTAAATTATATAATAGCTCCAAGTGTTGAGGATGATCTTTGCTAGTACTGTGTCAAATCTTAGCATAATAATTTAAAAAATGAACTGACTCAAAAGCTTTTTTTTTTTTTTTTCAAATAGTTTTGGCTCAAAAAGTTAATTTAGTTGTAGATATTTTTATTAAAAATCCGTCCAGTGTGTCATGAAATATTTTGCTAACAGACAAACCAAGTAAACCCCAAATATATAATGATGAGTTTGTGCAATCCCTCAGCCTTCTGAATATGTATTAGGAATGACTCTCAGCTTCTACCACACCACGTGTTAGCTCAAAATCTGTAAACCTGACGGAGCTGTAAACACTTTGGTGCATTCTAATCTGAGTCAGCTGTGGTGGCCATCTTAAATCAGCTTGACCCCAAATGTTAATCAGTTGTAGATGTTCATCAAAAGATTACTTTCTGTGAGTTTTTTTTTTTTTAACTCAAGTGCCTCATGTGATTCTGCTAACAGACTGACTCATACACATTAGTAGTGCAGTGTAATTCTTTAAGACATCTTTATTTATTTATTTGTTATTAAATAAACATATAACGAAAAAGCATGGTTGTAAATGTATTTATATCAGAAATTGACAGTATGGCTTGGCTTCATAAAAGGTCAATTTTATTCGTTTCAGTGTCAGCAATAAAACGCAGCGGGTTTGTGGCGCCATCTTGAGGATTTAGGTCTTAATGCTAAATTTCGCCTCAGAACTACAACTCCCATCATGCCCCTCACCTGGCAGCGCTTCCGCTCTGTTGGGGATTCTCTGCTCCGTGGAAGAAGGTGCACGCGCTCCGGGATGGACGGCGGCGCGGTGAAAGCTGTGCTGTTTGATCTGGACAACACTCTGATAGAAACGAGTAAAGCTGGAGGAGCTGCGCTTCAGAAGGTGATCATATATGAACGTTTCCGCTCTAATAACCACTTAAACGTTACCTCAGCCGTGTCAGGTGTTCGGATCAGAACGTGTATTGAAACGAGCTAACTGCAGGTGTATCATGTGAGTGACGTAATATCAATGTTAAGCGACAGCGTTTAGATAAATGTAAATAAATCATTTGCCGCTGATAATCTCTTGGCTCTAATTGGTCAAAAATGTTGTGACGTAACCCGGAAGTGAGTTGGTTTATCCCGGACGCCGCGTTGCCAGATAAGCGGAAATTATCGTAGTTATTATGCGATAATTAATAGTTTATACACACTATAAACATTTTTGAAGCCCAATGTTTTGACGTTTTGGTGCACTGTAATAAAAAAAATTGGAGGGAAAATATGATGTTTGAACAGCAGCTTTGGGGTGGAGTTTGCATGTTCTCTCCGTGCATGCGTGGGTTTTCTCCGGGTGCTCCGGTTTCCTCCCACAGTCCAAAAACATGCATGTTAGGCTGATTGGTGACTAGTGAGACAGGTCCCTCTTGTAAATGAGTCCCCGTGGCTCAACGAGGCTAGCCTGTATAAATAAAGGTTGAATGAATGAATGAAAAGTTTATGTAAAATAGTTGGGCTTTTTTGCAGCACATCCAGGGAATAAATACTGTAACCTGTAGGAGACAAGCTTGTTCACTTTAATAAGTTTGTTTTATTTGAACTTGAATAAAATATTACACAGAAGTTTTTGTCTAGAAAATATTATGTTATTTCACTCATAGAGCTGATAGTGATGCTGCTTTGTCACTATTTACAAATGTCAAATGCCAGATCCTTCATTTATTTTATATACTTTTTATACTTTATACTTCGGGACAGTATTACACTCCATTTCATTTTTGGTGTTGGTGAAACTTTTTATACTTTTTTAATACTATGAAAAACTACTATGCAAAAAACTCAGGACAGTACTAAACTTTTATTATTTCATTTTATGCTTGTTTATTAATTGTTTAGTGTTTAAATGGTTACTGTTGCACCGAGGGACTGAGAGAGAAATGCAATTTCAATCCTGTGTATGTCCTGTACATATTGCAGTTCTGACAATAAAGTTGACTTTGACTTTTGATAGTATTTACTTCTTGAAGTCGTCTTCGTTGGACCAGTTTTTGATTTTCCTCATTGGATTTGTAAAAAGCAGAAATGCATTTTGTCACATTACCTGAATACTAAAATAAAAAAAAGGATCTTAATCCAAAACACGGGCGTTTGCACAGGCAAAGGAAAATTTGTTTCAGTAAAAGTAGTAATATCAGTTTTCTGCTGCGAATGAGGCACAGACTTATTAAAACAAGTATTTGTGGTCACATGTCTGTTTTTATTTGACAACGTCCTCTGTGTGCGAACAGACTGGCGAGCTGCTGAAGACCCAACTGGGCCTGGACGACGACTCCGTCCACGACGTCTGTGAGAGATTCAAGCAGAAGCTTCTCCAGGAGCAACACGAGCACTACTCAGGCCGGCCTATAGACGACCTCCGTGTGCGTCACTGGGAGGAGAGCATCGTGGAGACGCTGGGCCGCTGCTCGCCTCAGTCTCTGGCAACGCGGTGCTACTTCACGTGGAAAACCAGCCGTCTGGAGGTTCTGCGTCTGTCCCCTGAAGTCTGCCAGCTCCTGACGCAGCTCCGGTGCAGATACAAGCTGCTGCTGCTGACCAACGGCGAGGCCAAGACTCAGAGGGAGAAGGTGGAGGCGGTCCAGTGCGAGGACTTCTTCGACGCCGTCGTGGTCGGGGGAGAACACCTGGAGCAGAAGCCGTCCTCGTCCATCTTCAGGAAGTGTTTCGACGTGCTGGACGTAGAACCGCAGGACTGCGTGATGGTAGGAGACTCTCTGGACACGGACATCCAGGGCGGGGTGAACGCCGGCGTCCGGGCCACAGTCTGGATCAGCAGCGCCAAGGGTTCTGAGGTCGACGGTCCGGTGAAACCAGACTACACCATCCCCACCGTGCTTGAACTACCGGACATCCTGGCGCAGCTACCGTGAGGACGCGTGTTTTAAACAGAACTGTGAGGTGATCGTCTCATTCTAAACATTTTAAAACTTTTTTTTTAACTTTGAAACTACCGTCACAAACTACATGCACTTAAACATGAGCGCAGTAAGGTCCAGGTTTAGGAACTTTATTTAGATTCATAATTTATTAAATATCCAGGTACTCCCACAGACTAAAAACATGCACGTTAGACTGATTGGTAGGGGTGCAGGAAAAAAATCGATTTCTTTTTAAGAATCTAGATTCTTAGTCCTGGCGATTCAGAATCTATTCTAAAAGCCCCAAAATCGATTTTTGTTTTTTACATTAAATCCCAAAAGATAAAGAAAATAAAACCATATCTCATGGTATATGAAAGAATACATAAAATGAAAGGTGGCAGAAAGAAGAAGAAATCTTACTTTATCTGCGCCTTTTTTCAAAAACAAAACAAGTTCAAATAATCAATTCAAACAATAATCTTCTATAAGTAACAGAGCAAAAAGCTAACCTAATACAGTACTGGTAATTTAAGTTATTTGTTCCTATTTTTGGTATAAATATCAAACGATGCAAAAAATTTGATACAATAAGGAACCTAAAATTATTGTTTTAAATAAATGTTCCATTTGTTTACATGTTTATTCTTTTCAGCTTGTCAGTTACAAAACAAACTAAATTTATGACCATTTTAATAGAAAAATTGTTTCTGAATCAAAAAACGTAGGCCGAGATACAGTGAAGCAGACTCCGTATACGCGCGTATATGCCCGTATACGCGCGTATACGGAGCCTCTGCTACAGCTCGGCTGATGTTCTCGCGTAGATTCTCGTGTTTTCGCTCCAAATTCTACGTCATTTCCTCCGTACCGTCACTTCCGATCGTCACTTCCGGTAGTTTTTCGCTCCAAACACTCGCGTTCTCCTTGTTGTAATATGAGCAGCTGAGCACGGAGTGCTTTTCCTGCAGCCCACAGCCCACCACAGCCCACCAGGGAATATATAAAACATCGCGCACCCAGGTAGGACCTGAATTCATTCATTTCATTCATCGAGTGAACGGAGGAAGAAGCGGTTACTTGACTTTAGGCAAAAAAACAAAAGAAAAGGCCCGATCAGCGATAAAAAAGAGGAATTTATTTCATTTGTGTAACATACAAAACAGTCCGGAGCCGGGGAAGTTTAGGTCAGACACCGCGCATCGCGTATGCGAATCGCGTATGCGTAGTAAAAAAATACCTTTGCGCGTACTTGCCCTGAGGGGCTACGCGGGGCTACGCTGCGTACGGGGCATACGTACGCTGCGTATTGGCGTATCGTGAGGACGCGCGAGTGTATCTCGCCCAAGGGCGAGATACACTCAATCGAAATACACAGAATCGAAAAATCGATTTTGTATCGAATCGTGACACCAAAAATCGGAATTGAATCGATTCTCCAGACACTGAGAGATTCGCACCCCTACTGATTGGCAACTTTAAATTGTCCCTAGTTGAGAGAATGGTTGTCTTGTCCCTGTGATGGACTGGAGACCTGTCCAGGGTGTCCCCCGCCTCTCACACAGCGACTGCTGGACATGGACACCAGTGACCCCCATGACCCCCATGACCCTGCTGCTCCTGTAAACCTGGACCCTCTTCAGCCGTCTCTTAAACAAAACTCAGGATGGTTCAGACTCTGACTTTAAGTTTAATAAAAAGATTACCTGTTTATAGTAAAGCTTCTTCCAGTTAAGGCAGATATAGATGAAGTCCATGTTGACCTGATCTGACCTTGTAAAATATTCCATGTCTTCATCACAGCCTGACTGGACTGTAACACTTTATGTTGAGGTCAGTCACGTCTCCAGCTCGTCCAAGATGCTGCAGCTCGACTCAACAGGAACTCGTAGGTTTGATCATATTTCACCAGTTCTGTCCTCCCTTCACTGGCTCCCTGTACATATCAGGGTTGATTTTAAAATTCTCCTGTTGACCTTCAAGTGCCTAAATGACCTTGCACCCTTTCTGACCTACTTCAACCAGATGTTTGTTCTCAGATGATGAGATCATCTGATCAGCTGCTTCTGGTTGAAGATCAGAGTTTTTCAGTCTTGGTCCTAAACTCTGGAACAATCTGCCCCAACATCAGACAGGACACTTCACTTCCTGGTTTTAAATCTCTTTGATAAAAACACCCGTTTTTTCTGATGTTTAACACAGTGTGAGTTGATTTAGTTTTATTTTCTGTTTTTTCTTTTGATGCTTTTAATTAATTTTCTGTTTTATTATTTGTTCTTCATTAAATTACTCCCATTGATTTTATTGTTAAGCACTTTGGCAACAGCTGCTGTTTTAAATGTCCTTTATAAAGGAAGTTGACTTCAATCACGTTTATTGATACATGATTGTACCTTCTGAAATGTCTCTTGTATTTTAATCTGTAATGGAGGTACTTTTTTAGTCTTTTATCCTGTTTAATATTTTAGTTTGAATGGATTTGTTGGCTGTCTCACTACTATTATCATTGCCTGCTGTAAATGAATTGCCCCTCGGGGACCTAATAATAAAGATGAAGTTGATATTCTGATCATTAATACTTTAAAAGGATCAGCTGAAGAATAAAGTTGTGCAGCTGAACGTTTCCTCCCGTGTTGATAAAGTTTGGAACGTGTCCAAAGTTCTGGCAACTCAAACATGAAAATAAAGAATAAAAAAGACATTCTCTGCCCGGTGTGTACAAATACTTCAGCTGATTGATT